>JARRAA010008213.1:0-11916 GCA_030557295.1 Ecitodaemon sp. MM-2014
AATTGTTCAGTTTATGAACCCTTCTAGATAGTAAAAGGTTAACAACAAAATTATTTAACTGTTCAATTGATTTATACCAATTGCCATTGTAAATGGTATGAAGGATATTTCCATTAAAAACAACAAATGCAAATGGCGCAATAAGGAGCTCCTTTGGGCCGTTGCCGAATATTTTGCGTTGTTGCTATAATGTTTGCGCGTAATTTGAAATTTAGTAATTTAGTAATTTAATTGTACGATAAACTGTCAACTTTATGAGCCCCTCTAAATACAAAGGTTAATATTACAATTGCCAAGTCCAAAGTTAAAATAGTATTAGATATTAATTTGATATTTCATTTTTTTATGATAAACTTTAACTTTTAATATTTTCATCCCACTAGCAATCATGGCCATGTCGCTGCACACTAACTATTGCGCAAAGAACAAAGGAAAATTAACATACGTAGATGTTCAACCGTTCAATACCTGAATTCTTATTTCTCGCAAACGCTGAACAATTTATTATCCTTTACTTCAATTCGCTTCGATTTCCATATGCAACAAACCGCCGCGATACTTTAAGGGAAGCCGAGCGGAATGCATTGTTCGTCCGTTCGCGTTCCTACAATCGCGAATCGCGAATTACGACCGCATTATTTATTCAAGCTGTGTGCAATTATAAATCACGAATAATAAAACAAGGCGAGGCGTGAATTATTCGTTTCCATCTACGATCACTTCTTCATCGCAATGACATAACATTTTCCGTTGCCGTCCCGGAGGACACGACAAGACATTCAATCAATAATAGCAGAAGGAATAAGTAATTAGTAAATAATGATTAATTGTTAAACAGTTTAAGCTTTGATTGTAATTAGGACTGACAGAGACAGTCGCATGAATAATGCATAATTCGAATTTTATTAGCGTAGTTGAATGAAGTTTTTATTTTATTCGAAAAACAAATTAATGATATGTGACGTTTCCCATAAGTAATAAACAAAGTCAACTTCCCTTTTTATTATTAAGTGCGTTGAATGTTACAACGAGCAATTCAATTAAATGAGAATGGCAATTATCAAAGGCTATTATCAATTATTTCTTGGGTAAAATGTAGCCAATTAATTAATAGTGAACTGCGCACGATTAAAATAAGTGATGCTAACGAGAAGCCAAGCGAGTGAAGTCTCCACGTATACTTTTACTGTTTCAACAGACTGTGAAACATGTGCACTTTCAATTTTCATTAAACATACTGGAAACCATTATTAATTATTGAAACATTTTCCGTTTTATAAAAAATGCGAAGGAAATGATTCTAACCTTTGCTGCAAAGTTGTTGTCAACAATTTGTGATAAATTAACTGATCGTAGGAAGAATCTATGACTATTAATTTCATGCTGAAGCAGTACTTTTCCACTCTTTCTGAAAAGGAAGGGGTTTGGTTTTAACCACCACCCTACCTTCAGGGGGTAGGTACTTAAGCGTGTGCGCCGCAAGGAAGTTTTCTAGTTCTGTACGTCTAGCCACGTTCAGTAAACGTAAGTACCAACAAATAGTCTCCAAAAATAAGCATTGAACTTGACACAATCTTCTAAACTCTAAAATTTTTCATTAACATTCACCTTCCAACAAAAACACATAAAAAACTATAGCGATAAAGAAGTTAGAACTGAGCTGCAGAAGGTGAATAAACTTATTTAAACCCGTTATTAGTAAATATTGCTAAGGTTGTCTTCAACTTTGACATTTCTCTCTACGCGATAAACGAATTAATTCGGAATTCAAAATAGTTTCCTCGTAAGCCGATTATGCCAACGTTGGTAAACGTGCAGGTGACATTGATTGTTAATAAATAGTGTAAATGTCAGCACGATTCGAACAACTATGCCCATCGAATTTCTCCTGATTCTTATTCTTACGTAATGCATTCATTGATATTCAATTCAACAAGAAAGTTATTGTATAGTAAATGTCTAAAGAATTTATTTATTTACTATAGTAGAATATCCTTATTATCGCCTGTTTCGTGATAGTCGTGCATTGATTCCCAGTCGTTTTCTTGCTTCGAAGCAAAAATAATATAAACATCTATAAAAACGATTGCATTTCCGGTTTACAAATAAATACCAATTACCATCGCGTTCTTGCGCGCACAGCAAATGACCATCCAACACTCTGGCGTGCAAGCAATCGTGATCGTGATTGATAATAAGGAAACATTCCTCTCTTTGATTCTTCTACGTTCTTTTCGTTGTCGATTTCAATTTTATTGCCACTCGCAGAGAGATAACATGCACTAATTTAGGATAAAGTCAGTGCTGCATATACATAGCTCGGTCGCTTTCACTTGCATAGCGTTTTATCGGCAAACCGGTCATATCAAATCGGAAAACTGAACAATACGTCTAATAAATAAGAAAATAGAATAAACCACAAATATTATATTAGATATGAAAGTATTAACCCGTTAGAATCACGATGTAATCGCCGAGGCGCGCCACTAGTAGCGGGTTAAGAATAAACTGTTTCAACTAGTAATTTTACATATTTTATCAAATTCGACCTTTAGATACTACCACGCCCTTGCAACAGTTAATAACACAACGCAATAAATAGCGATTGTTAATTTAATAACAGGCATAAACAAATCGACGTTTAACTTAGCGTTTGAAGAGGTATTGTTTAAGTAAACGTTTTGACGTAGTGATGGTGTGATTGAATTAATCAACATATTAGTATGATTTTTTCTATTTGAACACGACGGATATTGTTCAATGTGGTTTATTGTTCGCATGCGTCCTGTGAATTGTTCGGTATTAGAGTGCGTTCGATTAGATTATAATTCGCGTACGATTAGCAAGGTTTCGGATTCAATGCCTCGGAAAGCGAATGCAAATCACGGAGAAGCCGCGAATAATCGAATCGATTGAAAGTTATCGTGATTCATGCATATCAATGGATTTTTTATAATTTGTATAAAATTTTGAGGCTACCACCTGTTATAAAACCTATTTTTTCTAACCTTGTTCCAACATCTTATTCTTTTAAAATAATCTCTTGGACTTAATAACTTAAGTCGAGTTTTCCGGCTTTAAAGGCGCATTAACTAGCGACTTACTAAAGTGAGAAGAATTCAAACGGAACCAAAACCTAACCGCAAGCAGGAAAACAGTATTTAACACCTAATTAACATTTTATACCTTGCACAAACATTTTCTACGATTAAATATAACCATTATATGCACAATGAGCAGTAACATAAAGAAACCAAAGGAAGTCGCTAATTAAGTCGTTCACAGTGTTGAAATTGTTGACAACCAATCAAGCATGAAGGCATGAAAATTCTCCGCGTTCTTCAATTAATAAATACTATAAAGAAACGCAGAAAAAGTAGGCAGATTGCAGCGTGGTAAGTCAATTATAAATCACGCGCGCGTCTCATTAACCGCGCTTGTCACTTAAGCAATAATTAAGTAATTATTGTTCTTCTGCTTCGGTTTTCTGCGCGTGACTTCTTCGCGCTGTAAGTTCTCATCTTTCATCGCCTCGTCGAGTAACTCTTAAATCATGTTCGCACGCATGTTTGTCGAACGACAGATGTATCAATTAGGTAATTAATGATAAGAGATCGTGGATTTCACCTACTTTACACACATTTTCAATGAATATGTTGAATTAAGAGTTAAAACTATGAGTACTATGAGTCGCATTGAACGTTGCATCGATTGCAATGTAAATGAAACCGTAAAGCCGCTCTAGATAAATGTAAATAATAAAAATTGCAATCGAACTGGTTATGGGCATAATTATCAGCAATGTGAAGGCCTTTCGCAATTACTTACTCCTGACGGCAAACACATTGTGCTGTAATGTAATTTGCACCTGTACTACTATGTGTTGTTTTGTTTTGTTTCAGTTGACCGCTGCAAGTCACCAGAGGACGTTAAAATGTGGCGTCTTGCTTTCGTGGCTCTTCAATGTGCCGTTGTTTTTGCTGGTCCTCAGTCATCGAGTTATGTCTTCCTGAATCATCATGACAAGCCCACATCTTCGATATTTAGTCATCCTTTTCATTCTACTATTAACACTTTGGGCGGAGGTCATGATGAACCTACTGTTTTCGACCAATCATTTGACAGGTTTGTTTAATACCTTCTGAGATGTCAAATCTAAAAAATAAGTGGTTCATATAAATTAAAATATTTGCGTTGTGTTTAGCTTCTTTGGCGCTACATCAGCTCCACCTGTACAGACAACAGTGGATCCTATCACTTTGGGATGTGGCACACCTCCAGCCTTCTGTCCCAAAACCCGTTACCGTTCCTATGATGGTTCCTGCAACAATTTGAAAAACCCCGTGCTCGGCACTCCCAATACTCCTTACGTGCGTCTTCTACCTGCCAACTATGCGGACGGAATCAGCACGCCAACTGAATCGAAGTCTGGCAAACCTTTACCGGCCGCTAGGGTTGTAAGTTTGGTTATGCATCCTGACGTCCCCTTGGAGGATCCTAAATGGACGCTTGCTGCCATGCAGTATGGTCAAATTATCACTCACGATATGAGTATGATTGCTGGAAGTACCCAAGCTCGTAAGTTTTTAATCTAACAGAAAGAAGAAACTATTTGATAATTTATGTTTTGTTCCGTTTAGAACCTCATCAGACACGTTGCTGTACCGATGATGGTCAACTCCTCGAGCTCGCAAATTCCCCCGACCATTGCTTCCCATTGTTGGTGCCTGCTGATGATCCAGCTCACTCTCAGACCAACACCAAGTGTATCAATTTCGTGCGTACTATTACCACCCAGGATAGGAGATGCGTACCTTCCTACACCCCAGCTGAACAAGTATGTCCACTCTTTTTCATCATCTTACACAATCTTACATTCAAATAAACTTAATTCAATTTACCAGCTGACCAGTGTCAACCACTTCTTGGATCTCTCCATCGTCTACGGTAACAATGACAACATGGCCCGCCAACTCCGCGAATTCCAAGGAGGTCGCCTTCGCGTCGATGTTCGTCATGGTAAACAATGGCCACCACGCGCCAGCAACACTTCCGGTTGCGCTATTCAGTCTCCGCAGGAAGCTTGCTACTTAGCTGGCGACACTCGTATCAACCAGAACCCACAATTGACTCTCCTCCAAATTGTTCTCCTTCGTGAGCACAACCGCGTTGCCGCAGCTCTCCAAAAGTTGAACCCACACTGGAATGACGAAACAATTTTCCAAGAAGCTCGTCGTATCACGATTGCTGAACATCAACACATTTCTTACTACGAATGGCTGCCGATCTTCATCGGCGTTGAGAATTCTTTGAAAAACAATATTATTTACAACACCAAGGGACCTAAGGACCAAGTTGATGATTACCAAGAGACTGTCGATCCCACTATCATCAATGAGCACGCGACGGCTGCTTTCAGATACTTCCATTCTGCAATCGCCGGACGTTTAGAGTAAGCTTCTTCTTAAGATGCTTTGGTCAGGATTAATTTTATTTGAAAACGTTTTAGTCTCGTCACGGAACATCGCCATTCCTACGGTAACTTGAGACTTAGTGACTGGCTCCTCCGTCCATCTGTCCTTGAACAAGGGAATAACTTTGATGACTTGTCCCGTGGTCTCTCTACACAACCTGAAATGAACAACGATCAGTACCATGACAGTGAAGTAAGTAGGTGATTAAATTATCTGAAAAACACACTAAATGGTTTGTCTTGTAGATTACCCAATTCCTCTTCAGAGGAAAAGCTCCTTTCGGCACCGATCTGAAAGCCCTCGATGTCCAACGTAATCGTGATCATGGTCTCGCTTCCTACAACGACATGCGTCAATTCTGCGGGTTGTCCAAAGCCCACAGCTTTAATGACTTCTCTGATGTTATCTCCAAGGATGTAAGTTTTCACTGTCTTAAGTTGTGCAACATTCATTTTATATTAAACCGAATTTCTAGAATGTAGCCAAGTTGGCCCAACTGTATGGCTCTCCAGACGACGTCGATCTAACCGTTGGTGGCTCCCTGGAAGCTCACGTTCCCGGAACGCTCGCCGGCCCTACTTTCCTGTGCATCCTTACCGAACAATTCTTCAGGACGCGTGCTGGCGATCGTTTCTGGTACGAACACAGCGAACACGTCAATGGATTCACGCCAGGTCAACTGGCCGAACTCAGGAAGGCCAGTATCTCGCGTCTTCTTTGCGACAACTCGCATCATGTCAAAGCCATGCAACCAAAAGGATTCGAAAGAATGTCTCATAGGTAGGTCCAACTCTTCACGTCATCTCCGTTCAGTTATTCATTAAATTGCTTTTAATTTTAATTGCAGCAATGATGTGGTACCATGCGAAGCCCTCGCCGAAGTGGACCTCTCCATGTGGCAGGACTTTGCTGGCCACGCGCATGACTCCCCATTGCCATCAGACTTCCACTCTCACTCGTCGCACTTCTTGTACAAGAAGTAGGCGACGCGCAGCCAAACAACTTCGATGCCAACGCAATGAGACAACTAGTAAAATTTAACGTTGATGGTTTCAATCTAAAACAGAGAGAGCTATATTAATAAGTAAACATGTTAAGTGGTAAGATAACTTATATACTAATATGTAAGCAACGATTTGTTTGTACCAAAACAAGAGAAAGAAATTGTATTTTTGTATTATGTCGGAAAGATATTATTTTTGCTATTTAAGATTGTAAAATATGACATGAACGAATGTATTTAAAATTATATTTTTGTATTATATATTTTTATATTAAAATAATTAGAAAAATAATGTGTTGGTTAAATTCTAATTGGGGTTTCTCATGATTATGCAATTGTTTTTATAAGAGTGTAATCGCGTGATGTTTTAATTGTGATCATTTGGTTCGCGGCCTTGACTGCTAAGGTGATGTATTTCACATTTAAGTTTTCTACAGCATTACCGTCGATTTTTAGTTAATCTAACATAAGTAGTTTTCTAGTTGGTTTAGTAAGTAAAACAATCTCAATTGCTTTATTTGTTCTTTCAAGTATGAGAGATAATTTAAAGTGTTTCCAACAGGTTTTATAGTATCAAACAAACAAAAAACAAAGCGAACTCGAAGCAAATTTGCCAATACAACATCGTCAGCAAATTTGTTACTAGGATATCCTTTAATAATCAATCGAGTGCTTTTGGTGTAAAGATAAGATAAAATGTCCTAATATAAGAGCCAGGTCTTGACTTACATCATCAGTTTTCTTATTTTGTTGCAAAAATAAGGTAAATATTTTTAAAAATCCTTCACCTATTCTAAATTAATTTAAACAATTCTCTTTAAAGAATCCATCATGGCGTTGATGCCAAGTGTTTACGAATACTATGCTGGGGGCGGCATCACAGCCGGCCTCTCAGCAGAGCAACCCTACTTCACCTTAAACGAGAAGAACATCACCATCTATTCAGGTGCAATGCATTACTTCCGCGTTCCCCCAGATCAATGGCGCGATCGTTTGCATAAAATGCGCGCTGCTGGTCTCAACACGGTGGAAACTTACATCCCGTGGAACTTGCACGAGTTCCAAGATGGTGTCAACGACATCGGAAGCGGCGGATCGGACTTTAGCAGATTTTTAAATCTCAGGCACTTCATGGAAATTGCCCAAGAAGAGGACCTCCTCGCCATCGTTCGCCCAGGACCTTACATTTGCTCAGAATGGGAATTCGGAGGGTTGCCAGCATGGTTATTGAAGAACAAGGGGATTCGCGTTCGTACCAGCGACGAGGTGTTCATGGCATATGTGACTCGTTTCTTCCAAATGATTCTGGGCCTGTTGATGTCGCTTAACTGGAGCAACGGGGGACCCATCATCGCTTACCAGATTGAAAACGAGTATGGAAGTCTTGGCGAAAACGACACTGTGTATTTGAATGGATTGAAGCAACTGTTTTTGGACAATGGAGTAAAGGAACTGTTGTTTACTTCGGATGGCGCTAGTATAGGTAACCTAGGGCAAATACCAGGCGTTTTATACACGGCGAATTTCGCTGGTGACGCTACTAACCAACTCAACATAGCGCAGTCTTACCAGCCCGGTAAACCATCAATGGTGATGGAGTATTGGTCGGGATGGTTCGATCACTGGACTGAACAACATCACACAACTGGCTTGGTTTCATTCACGGCTACCTTATTGGAGATATTGGCTTACCCGGCTAGCGTAAACTTCTATATGTTCCATGGTGGGACCAACTTTGGCTTCATGAACGGAGCTAACTCCGCCAATGGGGCTGCAGACAATTCAGGCTACCAACCGACTACGAACAGTTATGATTATCACGCGGCATTGAATGAACACGGACATTACACGGAGAAATATTGGGCGATTCGTGAGATCCTCGCAGAATTTGGTAAGAATCCAGTTAGGATACCCGATCCACCGGCCGAGAAGAAACTGGTAGCTTATCCAATGATTCCCATAACTGAAGAAATGCCCTTTGAAGAAATTAAGCGAAATGACGCCCATGAACATACTTATTCTGAACAATTAAAAACGATGGAGGAAATGAATCAAAACTTCGGTTACATCGTCTACAGCAAACGTCTTGATTTGACCCAAGGATCTAAACTTAAAGTCCTGGGGCACGTTACCGATACACTGATGGTCTTGTTAAATGGAGAGTTGGTTAGTCCAGTTCTGAACTCTCCGGGTGACTTGCATAAGTTTGGATATTGGAAGTCCAAAGATCAAGTCTTGGAGCTCCCCGAGTGCTTCAATTGCACGTTGGAACTGATTGTTGAGAACTGGGGTCGCGTTAACTTCGGTGGTCTTCGTCAATTCAAACAATATAAAGGTCTCCGCGAAGGGCAGGTGCTAATCAATAACGAACCACTTGTAAACGTCTTCATCACGCCGATGCCATTCCAATTTAATTATAATACGTATTTCGACAAGTGGTCCCCGGTCGGTAGCACGAATGGCACAGGACCCAAGATGTACAAAGCCACATTAACCATTGATGACGATCACGATTTGCTCGATACTTATGTGGACATGAGAGGCTGGAACAAAGGTTTTGTCATTGTTAATGATTACGTTATCTCTCGGTATAGCAAACTGGGCCCTCAACAAGCTCTGTACCTTCCGACTTGTTTCCTGAAAAGGGGAGATAATAATATAATTGTTTTTGAACATTTTGAAGCTGGCCAGGCGATTAGATTCCATCATGATCAAATTTTTGAAACGGCAAAGAAGAGCGATGAACTTCGAGGACGTTAAATGTTACGAACTTCTTGAGTTTTAAATTGTTTTACGTTTCAATAAAGGAGTGTTCAAGTATTGTGATGTTGTTTTCTCTTGAGGTTGGCCCTAAGACATTTGACATATTTTACTAAATTAATTATCTTAAATTGTTAGTGTACAATCTGACAATGTCAAGTTCGTTTGAATGTCTAGCCAGATTGAATGAATCTACCGACGTTGTACGAATATTACACGGCTGGTGGTATTTCCTGCGGACTCTCTGCTTCACATTCCTATTTCACGTTAAACAATCGCAATATCTCAATATATTCAGGAGCCATGCACTATTTTCGTGTACCGTCTGAGTACTGGCGTGACAGATTAAGGAAAATGCGTGCAGCTGGTCTGAACGCAGTAGAAACCTACATACCATGGAATCTCCACGAACCAGAGCCACGAACCTATAACTTTGGCAATGGCACCGGCGAGTTTGGCAACATGTTGAACCTGGAAGTGTTTTTAAAAACTGCCCAAGAGGAAGACCTCTTCACAATAATCAGACCAGGTCCTTACATCTGCGCGGAATGGGAATGGGGTGGCTTACCAAGTTGGTTGTTGCGAACAAACGGAATCCGTGTTCGGACGAGCGATAAAATCTTTCTAAAATTCGTTGAGAGATACTTTCGCTTGTTGCTTCAAATCCTCACAGTTCTACAGTTCACTAAAGGTGGCTCCATAATCGCGTTCCAGATTGAGAACGAATATGGCAGTCTCAAGCGTTCGGATATGAAATACCTTAGACATCTCAAACGCATCCTGAGGAGGCACAGGATAGTCGAGTTGCTTTTCACTTCGGATGGTCCTTCGATGGGAAAAACCGGACACATGCCCGATATTTTATCAACGGGTAATTTTCAAATAGAACCGCGGCATGAATTAGAAATAATGGCAGACACGCAGCCGGGTAAACCAGTAATGGTGATGGAGTACTGGGCTGGTTGGTTTGATCATTGGGGCGAGAGCCACAATCTAATTAAAAACGTCGATTATGCTTACACTCTGGGAACAATCCTAAGGTTTCCGGCATCAGTTAATTTGTACATGTTCCATGGTGGCACCAGTTTTGGCTTCATGAACGGCGCTAATTACGTTAATCGAAACTGTGGTCAAGAGGGATACCAACCGGATACGACCAGCTATGATTATGACGCTCCTCTGAGCGAAAACGGCGATTACACAGAAAAATATTACAGCACCAAGAGGCTTATCAATAGATATAATCAATATCGTACGAGATTACCTTTGATGCCGGGATTAGCTAAACGAACAGCTTACAAATCCATAGACATCCACAGCATGCTCCCGCTGGAAGATCTCCTGCCTACGTTACCGGAAATATGCTGTCGGACCTTAATGCCCATGGAGTTGCTGCCAATCAATAACGGCGCTGGGCAGAGCTACGGGTACATCATCTACAGAAAACTTAACCTTTTCATACCAGCAAATTCGATATTACGAATATCTGGTCATGTATCAGACACTGTAATTGTGCTAATCAACGGCGAGCTTAAATCTAAAATACTTGATTCTCTTGAAGACCTCAATTACTTCGGCTATTACCGAATGAACAATTCATTTCTTCAAATCGACACTGAATACCTGAACGCCACCTTGGACCTTGTAGTAGAGAACGCTGGACGTGTAAATTACGGTTCTTTGAATCAATTGCTACATCAAT
The DNA here is from genome assembly GCA_030557295.1 of Ecitodaemon sp. MM-2014. Lineage (NCBI taxonomy): Eukaryota > Metazoa > Arthropoda > Insecta > Coleoptera > Staphylinidae > Ecitodaemon > Ecitodaemon sp. MM-2014. The sequence goes on from JARRAA010008213.1 coordinate 10,940, forward strand.
ATAAAGGTATTTGGCAAGGGCCAGTACTCCTTAACCTCGAACCATTACAAGATTGGTACATGTATCCACTAGAGTTTAAGAAACGTTGGACTTTGGCACTCACCTCGTTAGCAGCGTGGTCCGTATCAAAATTCTTCACCGGTCCTGTTTTATATCGGGCGACGTTAATAATCACTGGAAAACCTGTAGATACTTACGTCGATATGAGGAATTGGATCAAGGGAATTGTCATTGTCAACGGATTCGTGTTATCTAGGTATTCCAGACTCGGCCCTCAACAGGCGTCGTATCTTCCCGCACCGTTTCTGAAAACCGGAGAGAATGATATATTAATATTTGAGCATTTTGAAAATGCTGAAATGGTAAGTTTTATAAGTCATCCACTTTTTGAAAACATTGAAAACAAGCAGGAAATTTACTCGAAAACTGTTAGTATTTACATTGAAGATTAAACAATGCAAAATAGTTAAAACTACGTACGTTACTCGTTGATAATAATAATAAAACTATTTAACAATGTCTGGTAAAATATTTAAATTTGGTATGTCACTGTTGTATTATAATAACGTTGAATGTTGAGAACGTGGAACGGGCAGAGAACTGGACTCTCGACTAAATCAAAATGTGATAACAAGTTGGAACTGCGGGGAACGAGGGGAACGAGCAAAACAAGTGAACGCGGTTCGTTGAGGCGGGAGGGGGTCTGTTCAAGCACGCTTCTTTAGGCGCAGCGAGCGCAGCGACGCGACGGGCTCTCCTCAGCAGAATCGCAGAGCGGCGCTGCATCCTAGCGGCAACGTGCGCTCGAGATAGACGAACGCAAAAAAAAACAAATTCAGATATTGCGCCGTGCATGCGCAGAGCCCGCCGCGTCGCTGCACAGTGGGTCAAAACCCATGCGTAGCCTCCATAAATTCAAAACCGGCAAATTCATTCCCGCAGAAATTGTTCTCAATAATAAAATATTATTTGAAATT
>JARRAA010008243.1:0-30780 GCA_030557295.1 Ecitodaemon sp. MM-2014
CTTCCCGCTCCTTGGACGGCAGCAGCTTGCATCGAAGGAAGTGGATGAGAGGTTAGGGAAAGGTAAAGATCGTTCCCGTAACCAGGACTGAAGGAGCGTCGTCGATCGAGGCCATGGTAACTGCGGTTCAACTTGGTGCGGGAGCTTCTCACAAAACACGTGTAGACTCGGCTATATAAAATGTGTAAATGATTATTGCTAGACGTCAACGTCGAACGTAAACAGTCATGGCCGTCTTGATGCTTAATATTGCGTTTGCATCGCATTTTTTATTGCAATATTTCAGATTGTAGATAGATAGCCATGAAAGTTAACCTATAAAGCTTGACGTTCGATTGAAGTAATTTTACATTTTTATACACTCCGATATACACGTAAAAATAAATTGAAAAAACACCCCCAGTGATTCTGGTTTGGAACGGTCTATCAGCAATCAATGGAGATTGGAAAAAAAGTCAACGTTTTGCGAGGTGGAGTTTAGATGGTCCAATCTAAGAACAAATATACCAATTAATGCCTATTTCACAGTGAACGTCATTGATGCATTGCAAATTAATTGTTAAATGTTCAAGTGTTAAGTTTGTTTTAAATTAAAAAAATTGCTTTTGATGTTAATAACTACTATAACTATTTCCATGCAGCTCAATTGCCACCTTTCCTTTCAGAAAGTTTGCGCCTTCGTTGCTTTCAAGCAATTCATTTTAAAGCATGAAAAATTACGCACTGGCATATAGATCAGACAACCGCCTACTGGTAGTGATAAAACACCCCGCCAACAGCCCAGTATGTTAGTATGGGTGATGTAAATTGTTCCTCAGCTTTATTCATAGTCAAGATGCCGATTCCAAAACTCTTCAAATTGCTGATGAAGTTTGGTAATCGCGAGAATGTATATATTTGCTCGGTTCCTGCGATGCGTGTAAAACTTTAAAATGGCCAAGAATCCGACATCCTTCTTTCCCATTCGCAGATATAAATGGATGAAGTAGTATCCCATCCTTGGCTTTACATTTGTCGGATCTTGCAAATTTGTTACGTTTTCACAATAACGTACAAATCGCTTTCGATCGCAGCGTCTCCTATGCCAGCCATTAGAATGGTCACATTTTAAAACATCCTAATTATACAAGATTATTATTTTTTAAATTAATTATGCATTCCAATGTATAATTATTATTAACGCTAGTTTGTGAAATATGCAGTTTCTCCGCTCCGGTCACATTCGCAAGTAGGCGTAGCTCGCTCGCACTACAGTTCAAGCCTGAACAACTATAAGAAACGCACGCAAGAAATGTTATTATTAATATCTTAAATCAGCTCATTCTCTACATTCCATATATTCCATACATTTCCTTATACCCTAAAGGATGGGCAACAACAATGCTTTAACTGATGTAGCTATTTAATAACATTCAATAAATATATATTTTTAAAATCCTCACAATTTTCTCATTCAGAACCTTACCTTTTTACTTTCAAAATAATTGTAATACTATATGTTGTGTGACTATGCCTTACGCCACTTGCGCATGCAGAGTAAGCAGTTTATTTACTTATTGTTTGTTCGAGAAATGTACGTGTAAATCAGCAGTCAATATTAAACGCGCCACCGTCAACAGCCGTTTCTATTCAAAACCATTTATCAACTAACTCCCTTACTGCATTATATAGTGGTCCAGCCAGCAGGAGGTGGTTTGCAAGTACCGTGAGTGACAGTATTAGGGAACCATGAGCGGATCTCGTAATCGGTCCGAAGAATATGTGATCACAGCTCAGGCTGGAGCTACCACAAATACCTGTGCCGAAGAAGTGCCTTGGAGGGCCGAAGTGGAGCTTGTGATCATCGTTGTTGTCGTAGCAGCGTTCTTCATTTTCTGCTATAGCCAATTCAGGAAATGCGTCAAGGGGCAAATCCGCCGGGAGATCGCCAGGACTGCGGAGGTCCTCAAGGTTTAGATTTCAGCAGCATGATGCCGACGATGCCGACGATGCCGACAATATCAATAACGCTTAGATGACAGCGAGATGATTTCGAAGGAATTGACGAGGCGTTCCATGTAACCAACGAAGTTGAGTCTCAGCAGTTTTGTGCGTAACGATAACTGCAAAGTTGCAATAAGCAATTACCTAATGTAAGATCAGCAAATAATTTTTTTTATAATAACATTTCGGTTGATATAATAAATCATGTAAGAACAGAAGAAGATTGTTGATAGAATAAAAATAAAAATAATATAACCAAACCCAATAATACTTAAATCATTTTACAATGCTCTTTACAATTGCACTTGGAAATAACCTAAGCACTCATTACTATAAGAACATTATATCTACTTAACAGATTTTCATTATTGGAAGATAATGTGAATTTCATTTAATTATTGTGTGACTTCGCTTGTTATCAAAATCACAAGTAGACTGTCATGGCAACCTATATTTATTATATATATTTACTGATTGTTGCGACTACACAACATTTATAGAACCAAGGCAGCCATGAAAGTTTCCTTTGGCATTCATGTCTAACAGTAGTCATTTACACAGAGTCTACACGTGTTTTGTGAGAAGTCCCAGCACCAAGCTATACCGCAGACACAATGGTCACCATCAAAGTCTTCACAACTTCAAATACCTACTGAAATTAAGAATTCCGTTGCCATTGCTTCCAGAAATAGGAAGAGATGGCTTACTTTTCGTTCAGGTTATATACAAGCGGGGGCACTAAGCAGTTGCCAGAAAAGGCTGTGGCAATGGTTGAGGAGGAACTTCGGAAACAAATTCATCCTTACTTTACATTCATATTATTGTAATTCATGTTTAATCGTGTCAATTAAAAAATGTGTTTTTGATAAGCACAATACCGTGTTTTAGTATCCTGTATGCGAACACTAGATGCGGTGCAATACGGGATCAATTTCACAGAATTCGTCCCCTTGCTCCATCGACTTCTGTGGTCCGCATATAATCATCGTCCCTAATTGTAAGTGCGTAAATAATTGCAGTTCTATAGGCAGTATATGGTCTGCCCTGTTAAAAAAACACAGAGCAGGACCCCTGGAACGCTACAAAGGTGACCGCTGTGATTTCAGTATTACAAAATGGTTTTCAGATGGTTTTGATTTGTCGTGACCTCTGTCAAAGAGAATCAACGCTGATTGAAGTTAGGGGTGCACAAAACCAACTAGTCTACGAAGTTTAAGACTGATTCAGGTAGATTTTTCGATCAAAAATTAGATTTTTGTATCCCCTTAATTTTACTTTGTTCCTAAAGCCATGGATAGCCCTCTCTGATGTCCGAAACAATTTTGGTTTCAATAGCATTTATGTGGTCACCACCAAATTTCTACAGCCTGCACCTATTTACGGTCTTCATCGTCTACACTGGCAGTCGGTGACCTCTGCCAAATAGAATCAATGTTGGCAGAATTTAACTTAAATTGCTTAAATTCCTGCAGCCGCTGAAGCCTTCCTAGGCTTCCTAGTATCTGAAACAATGTCAACTTTTGCTTCCATAAGTGGTGGGACAGAAAATATCGATGTTTACTAAAAACAACGGCGAGTCAACATCGATAGTCCTACAAAACATCGGAACGTAACATCGATATCGATGTCTTCCATATTCGTGGAGTTCCAGCTCAAATTTGAAGCACCCTGCGACATCTATTAGCAAAATAATGAAGCAAGTTGTTTCTGCTCGAAACCACTTGAAGCTTCGTCACCCCTGATGATCTCTGTTTTATAGACGGCTGTCAAATGCTGAGCCGGCAACGCCAAGGTCGGTCGAGTCGCACAGTTTTGACAACCGACAACGTAAGTTGTTGGTCATCTTTGCTCAGCATTCCAGTTGGCCGCACGCTCGCCGCATTTACTGGTTAGCGGCTGTCGAATACCGTTCGTTGTGTTTTGTTTCCTATCGCAATCAGCATACCCGCAAGGACGCAGACATGCCGCTGGAAAATCTCGAAGATCAGGGTTTGGACAAGAATCCGAACCTCGAGCTGCCGCAGCTAACGTTCCAACTGACGCTGCCCGAATTCGCCAACAACGAAGAGATTTACCAGCGCATTTACGACGCGATCAAAAAGGACGGTAAGCCCGTTAACATTCTTAACAACGGCAAAAATTCACCTTGTATTTATCCGCCAAAGACATGGCGCCATGGTACGAAGTCATCGCGAAGCAGCTCGACTGGAAGATCGACACCACTCTCCTTCAAATCATGAAAGCGAGAAACGATGCCTTTTTGCACTCCCTGGATGAAACCATCGAGGACGCGGAGAAGAATCTTGGAGAGATGGAAGTCCGCGACGCTTACCTCAAGAAAGCCGAATACTACAGCAAAATCGGCGACAAAGAGAAAGCGATGAGCACCTTTCGCATCACTTATGACAAGACAGTTTCGTTGGGACACCGTCTAGACATCATTTTCCACCTCATCCGGATCGGTTTCTTCTTCATGGACCATGACCTCATCATCAGGAATATAGAAAAGGCAAAAACGTTAGTAATCTGTACACTACTTTGCCATTCCAACGTGATGAATGAGAATTTTCCAGGTTGATCGAAGAAGGTGGTGACTGGGACAGAAGGAACAGACTCAAAGTCTACCAAGGCGTGTATTCAATGGCGATCCGCGATTTCAAGGCCGCGGCGAATTTGTTTTTGGACACGATCAGCACGTTCACCAGCTACGAACTCATGGATTACAAGACGTTTGTTCGTTACACTGTCTACGTCTCTGTTATTAGTCTGCCGAGGAACAAACTGCGTGATCAGGCAAGCATTTAGTGCATTTCTTCATTCAGCGGACATGTAATAACGCATTGGGATCGTTACAGGTCGTGAAGGGTTCGGAGATCCTGGAAGTTCTGCACTCAGAGAAGTTCGTCAAGGAGTATCTGTTCTCGCTGTACGAGTGTCACTACGCGGAATTTTTCAAGAACTTGTCGGACGTCGAGGACATCCTGCGTCGCGACTACATGCTGCATCCGCATTATCGGTATTACGTGCGCGAGATGCGCATTTTGGCGTACACGCAACTCCTCGAATCCTACCGCTCCTTGACGCTGGAGTACATGGCCGAAGCGTTCGGCGTCAGCAAGGAATTCGTCGATAAGTATGTAGCACCCATATCTTATTACCAGATTATCACCTAATTATTTGTTGTTGTTACATTTCATTAGGGAATTGTCCACTTTCATTGCGTCCGGTCGCCTTCACTGTCGCATCGATCGCATCGGCGGAATCGTGGAGACGAATCGACCGGTGCAGAAGATCGCCCAGTTCCACGGCGTGATCAAGCAAGGCGACCTCCTGCTGAATCGAGTGCAGAAGCTTTCCAGAGTCATCAATATCTGAGTCAATCAGGCACACGATCGGCGTACATTCAAAGCGTTTCGCATAGGTATTTTCAGATATAACAGACGCGACACCCAAATTTTAATCACTTCCGTCGACTGATATCTAGATATTCGTTACATCTGTATTACCTTCCTTTTTTTTTCATTTGTAAACTAAGTCTAAGTCTTTGTCCTTGATTAAGCAAGCCGGTTTGTTTGTGAATGATTAGTTTTCTAGATGTAAAGGATCTTAATAAAGAAAGTGAAGACTACCAAGCAGTTTCAATGGCATAGCGACAATAGTATTTATTTGTTTTAGTGATGAAGGAAGTCTTTAACTATTTAATAAGATTTACTATGTTCTAGGTGTGATTCTGAAGGACTCCGGTAGGGAAAAGCGACTGCAAAATCAGTTTTGACTTCAGCTGAGGAACTGAGGGACAGAAACAAATATCAAAACAGGAGTTTTTAATGGAATTTTCTTGAAATGTTTACTGTTTCCTGCTAATTACTATTGATTGCGTTGTCAAAATTAAAACTAGTTGGCCTAAACAGTGACTTGTTGATTTTTCTTTAAGCAATCAACCAGACATCAGTCCCTTAATCTTTCGTTATTTTTGTTTATTACGTGTATTAATTTCAAGGCAAAAGCGCGACATTATTAATGTCTAATATTAATTAAGTTATCTTTCGTTTGAAACCATATTCGACCCAGTTCGAAACGGAAGTAGTAAACTAACAATAAGTCAAATTATTTGTCAGTTTTGACTGCAGCTGAGCAACTTGGTCCCTAGCCAGGCAGGAATTTACCTGTAATTTTCTGCTGAAAAATATTGTTATCAGAACAGAACAGAAGCTTTTAATGAAATTTTCCTTGAATTTTGTTTCATTTGCGGTTTCTTTACTGTTTTCTACTTGTAACTATCGATTATGCTGTAAAAATTAAAACTGGTTCGCGTAAAGTTATAGTTATAACTATATAACTATATAGTTATAAGTTTACATTCTACACGTGTATTAATTTCAAGGCAAAGGCGCAACATTATTAATGTCTAATAATAGACGAGTTAATTAACACATTTTTGGTGTGATACCATATTTGGTCGAATTCGAAACAGGAAAAGTAAACAAATAGTGAGTCTAACAATCAGTATTTGTCTTTGATTAAAACAATAAAACGTATCTATTTTAGAGAGTAAATAATACAGGCCATTTGAATAGTATGCTATCGTTTAGTTCGAAAATATCTATCTAAATGTGCACTTGATCGCAATTAGAAGATTGCTTTAATTGAATCAATTATTTGGGTCCATGCCTACTGTTTTGCCAAAAAGATTCGGTCGTAGTTTCATCACAAGTAACTATTTCGAGTGATTTTGCAAATAAAATATTCAATTTTTACCACTATCCTAACTATTGCATTATAACAATTGTACGTTAACATAATTAACTTGGGATGATAAAAACAGTGCTCAGGGTATGTAAATTCTCAATGTGCAATATCGCCATTTGAAACGCAAAGAAAGAGTGAAAAGAGCCGGAGTTTGAAACACCAAGTTTAACAGAATATTCCAGTGTCAATTGCGGTCGCCATAAGTTAATTGTAAGTTGTAAGCATTGTAGTAATTAAGTAAAGCTTTTATCTAATAAATGACGGAGCGTTTAATCTATTACAGTGATAATTATTTTGGACTTTAAATTGTGCAAATCATTAAATATGCTTGCAGTCACTGCATCGCCTTTAGAGAAATTGCATAAAGGTGTAAACACTTAAATAGACGAAGTAGCGTTTTAAATTTGCACCTAAACATTAGGCGTTGTTTATATTTCTGAACTAAATGAACTAACGTACAGTTTTAGTCATAGTTTCAAAATATATGGTATTTATATCTTTAGGTTATTGTTGAGTCTCGAAGGTTACATGCACATTCCAAAATGATTACAAATAATTTAAATGATTAAAAATAGACTTACTTTTAATTAGTGCAATTATTGAATAAATTTTTTTTATTTTAGATCCTATAGCAGTACGCAAGCAACGATGCGTTCTGCCTTTGTGAAAGTGAACAGAGTCCCAACCCGAGTGACCTGTTGGGGAAAGTGGATTGAAGAATCATTCACCGATGACGATTGCAAAGATATTGTGTTAATGATAGCCGGCAATCCGGGCATCACGGGATACTATGAAGCCTTTTTGGAAACAATTCATGAACAGACTGGCTATCATGTGTGGGTTTTGAGTCATGCGGGACATGAACTACCAGAGCAACCAAGTGTATTGGAAATGCCGCAGTTAAATGGAAATCATGATTTGTATAATTTAAAAGGGCAGATTGCACATAAAGTAAGGTTCAAGTCAATGTATTAAATTAATACAGAAAGTTGAAAGTAAACTTTGTTAAAAGTGAAGAGTCATTTCAGATTGCTTTTATCAGGCAATATGTGCCACCAGATGCGCGCCTCCACGTCCTGGGTCATTCCATTGGAGCCTATATGAGCACAAATATATTAGAAGATCCGGAAATAAAGAAACGCATCGAGAAGGCCTATTTGTTGTTTCCGACAATCGAAAGGATGGCACTTGCGCCCAACGGAAAGTTCTACGTCAATGTTGTCCAACGAATTCAATCGTTTCTTATATTCTTATCCGTAATCTTCGCCTTATTGCCGCAATTTATTCGCGCGTTGCTCGGCCGTATTGTTTTATTTATACACGGGACCGACTCGTCGTTTCTGCAGCCGTCGTTGACGTTGGTCTCGCCTCGAGTCGTTAAAGCGATTATGTTCCTAGCCGACGACGAAATGGCGAGCGTAACGCAACGAAACGATGCGCTGTTGATCGCTAATCAGGATAAATTATTCGCGTATTTCGGACAAACCGATGGTTGGGCGCCGCTGAAGTATTGCGAGGAACTTCGCCGCGATATTCCAGGTATCCAGGTCGAAATTGCGAGGAAAGAATTCCAGCACGCGTACGTTTTAAAGCACAGCCGCCAAGTCGCTGAAGTTGTGTCCAACTTGATCAAGGCAAAATAATTAGGATAATTTTATGATTATAGCTATAATCGATTAGGGCATTTCTTATATTTATCATCACAAAACGCATTTTAAAACGCCCTTTCTAATACAATTTTCTTAATTTATTTTCCATTAAAAATGTTATAAAATGATAGCTGGTAAAATTAGGATAATTTTTTGATTGTAGCTATAATCGATCAGGGCATTCCAAATATAAATCCTCACAAAAACATTTTAGAACGCCGTTTTATCTTTACAAATTTCGTAATTTAATTTCCATTGAAAAGTTCGAAAAGTTTTCTAGTTCGTATGTTCTTGTTCTTAATTTATTAGTAATTCATTGGGATATCTTAAATTATATGTATTTGGTTCATGGTTGTAGTAATTGTTACTTGTACGGGCATGTGAAAATTTTTGTACTTCAAAATGGGTATTTTTTAAGGAATTTAGAGCCTATACGCTATGAGTTACTTAAGTTATTATGTTCTTAGCTGACGATGAGACGCCGATCATAACGCAACGAAACGATGTTCTGTTGATCGCTTATAAGCAGAAATGATTCGCGTATTATATACACATCACGATATTCCTGAGATTCAGGTTGAAATTTCGAAGATGGGATTGGAACGCGCGTACGATAATTTTAAGATTATAACTATAATCGATTACGGCATTCCTGAAGATAAATCATGACAATACATTTAAAACGTCGTTTTTATTCTAATATCATTAATGTAATTAAATAGGACATTTATACAATTTTCTTAATTTACTTTTCATTGAAAATATAATAAAATTGTAGCGAGTTTGTTCGTCTTCTTAACTTATTGGTAATTTATTGGGATGTCTCTGATTATATTGCTCGTGTTTGTAATAATTATTACTTCTACGCGCATGTGGTAATTTTTGTACTCCAAAATTGGAAATCTTGAATTTATGGCCTATTCGCTTTGAGTTGGTAAAGTTATAACGTTCCAAGCCGATGATGAGACGTCGATCGTAACGTAACGAAACCATGCTCTTTTAATCGCCCATCAAAATAAATTATCTGCATGTTATGGACAAGTCGAAAGCTGAATACCGATGAAATATTAAGAGGATCTTCGCAGAGACATTCTTGGTACTTAAGTTGAAAATGTCAAGAAGAAATTTGAACAGGCGTACTTCAAAATGCATTAAGTTAAAAGTCGTCAAGTAGCACGCATTGTGTCCGACTTAAACAAAGCGTATTAATGAAAATAATGTGATAGATAGTCGCTAATATTAATATGATATTTATGCAATTTTCCTGATATTTCATTCAAAATATTGAAATAGAATAGAAAAACATGTTAATTCCTATTCCCAATTGGAGGCAATATCTGAAACAATTTTATATATATTTACATTACGTGGTTCTGATAATTATTACTTCTACCGGGAAGATTTTCATTTGATCATTTTTGTGCCTCACAACTGAAGTTTCTATGAAAATATGGTTAATTTTTTGCACTGTCGCCAAGATTGACTTGACCAAGAAGAATTGACTTTTCAAGACTTTCAAGCTTGTCTTTGTCATGGCGTTTCCTCTTTCTCGCGATCTGCCTTTTTAATGTAAGTTGATGTTCTAATTTATTGGGAGTGTGAATAAGTTATTTCCATTTCAAACAGATGGTGGTATAAAAATACTGTAATTAGATTATAACGCATCTACATTGAAGTTCTATTATAATTTAGAGTGTAAAACAAGTAAAATTTCATACCAAAAAACAGTTTTTGTTACGAATTTTACTACACTATTTTATTCAGAAGATATCTGCTGTCGAAGTACACAGAAATCTTGTGGGGAGTAGGATCACGTTCTGTCGGAGAGATCATGCAGAGGTTGGTTTAACCGATGTAAAAATGGCGATTTCGATGTTCAAAATAAACATGCAGTGGTGCACCAAAAAACGCTTCAAGCCTTTTATTATTGGCTGAAAATCCATGTAAGACACATTCCGATGTTGCAAAATCATTGGGAGTTGATCGAACAACAACTTCGAGACGTATGACAGCTCGGCCGCATTTCGCGTCATCGGTCAAACCATATCTGAAAACGCTGAAATGGGAAGTCTCTCTCCAGATATTGCGCCTTATTATTATTAATTATTTTGGACGACGACGAACGAGCGGGCTGAGCAGCACTTCAATGCGTACGAAGAAATTAAAATATAGATCGATTCCTACATAGGCGCAAAAGAAGGATTGTTTTATCTACGTGGAATTCAAATGCTGCCAGAAAGATGTGGTCGATGCGGTCTCCATCGATGGGCAATATTTTAATTGACTTTTTTTTATTATTTTTGTTAAATTAAGGATTTGCTTTCATGAAAAAATCTTATGATAAGAATTTAGGAAAATTGCCAATTGAGTAAGTAATATTGTCGGGAGGTAGCAAACAAACAAATCAGAAGATCTTTCAGAAAAAGGTGCAGACCTACTTTGGGCATTTGATTGAGAGAAAGTGTACCTTGAACAAGTGGTCTAATTTGGTATTAGAGTATCTGACTATTCTTCTTGTGCTGCTACATATCAACTAATTTCTCCTCCAATTTCGGAATCTTTGCCACTATCTATAAGACGTTTATTCGGAATGTTTGTCATGTTTGACTTGCCTGCTGTCTCCTGCTGCTTTTCAGCTTTGCAGCTTTCATGTCAAGCAAATCACTTTGCAATAAGTGTTCCAAACTAGTTATCGTGCTCGTCTACTTCGCTCAATTCTCAGGAATTTTGATGATTTTTGCTAGATTGCAAATATTGTATTCGATTTTTACTTTGCGCATTGCAGGCCCAGTTTTTAAATTATTAATGGTTTCGTTAGTTTTACAATAAATTTCAGCTTTTCTGTTTTTACATGTGGGTGTAATAAAATATGATATATTCATAATTTTCTTAATTTAAGTTTTATTGAAAACATTATAAAAATTGTAGGAAATATGTTAAATCTTATTAGTAATTATTTGGACTATTTGGAAAGCGTTGGTAATATGCTGTCGGCTTGTGGTCATTCCTCCTGGGAGGAATATTATTTTGTAATTTTTGTACGTCCGAATTTGCATTTCTATGGAACCCCTGGTTTACAGGATGAGATATCATGGGTTCTACACGATTTGGATCATCGCTTAATTTTGCAGGATATGGGCCTTGATAATAGTGCGCTGTTTTATCGTTTGAGCGATATTCGGGATAATTTCCAGCATATGATATTTGTTTATAGTCATTATCCTCATTAGGCTGCAACCACCAGACCAAAAATATAATTCCACCAGCAGCCAGGAGCAGAATCAATGCGGGAACCAGAAAGGTCTTGAGGAACTTGTTCTTCTGTAAAACCTGAATTATATAGTGGAGTTTAGAGAGGAATTTAGTGATTATCATTGGCAACAACCCAAACATTCCCATCCCATGGAATATATCCGCAATGCTATGCTCTCCACCATCGTACTTCTGAGCACCATAATTGTTACCATAATCGTTATAATTATCTCCGTAGTCGTTACGATTGTAATCTTTGGTGAATTCAAATTTACCAAAAATTACCTCTAGTATTTTAGGAAATGCTTTCTCTAGTTTGTCGATAACTTTGTTCAGGATTTTGTCCAGTATTTTATCAAATATGTCGGCCTTTTTGTCGGCCTTCTTGTCGTCCTTTTTCAATTTAAATATTTTCGTGTCTTTTTCTTTCTCGTACGTGTAATCGTTACTATATCCTCCGTAATTATTATAGGCGTCGTTATAATTATGGTAGCTATTACTTCTCAGTTGTTGGATTGGTTTGGGTAACTGGGGAAGTGGTGCAAGTGGTCGTTGCAGGCGTCGTCGTTGTTGGTGTACTTGCTGATCTGAAATATCAAAGTTTGTTATCCAAAGACCTACACACATTCTTGCGTACCTAACTGTTTTCTTACGCCTGCGAGTTTCGCATTGATGTCGTCAAATATATTCGGTACCTGCGGAGATGCTTCACGTTGCCCATTATCAGTGAAGGTCTCGTCGTCAATATGATTATTGATATCAGAAACTCCAAGGATTTCCCCCAAGAGAGCGCCTAAAGTGTTTATGACCTCATCGCGATGAATTGTCGAATGGACATCAAGATCACGTCGTCTTCTGTAATTTCCGTAGTTTCTTGCTGCTGGATGTTGATACTCCGCAGGTGGTGGCGCGTTAGGTTGGGTTGGTGCTGGAGCTGCATAAGAGGTCGATGGTAGAGGCTGAGGAGGTATTTGAGGAGCAGGAGCAGCTTCGGGTTCCGGTGCTACGTATTGTTGATTCTGAGATGGCGCAGGTCCTGGAGCTGCTGGTACGTAGGCTTCTTGATGTGGAGCTACATATGTTCCTTCGGACGGTGCTGCAGGGGCAGCATACGGTGTTTCTTGTAAGGTGTTAACTAGCCCTTTAAGTTCATTAATCTGATTATTCAAATTGTACACCATTGCTTTGTCCTCCGGCTTCTGGACATATTCTGGCTTGTTGAACGTGTTAATTACCCCCTGCAGATCATAAATTTGGTTCTTCAGGTCTGAAACAGAAGCCGTGCCCATCGCGCTAGACGATGGTTGATGCTGATAAGATTGAGCCGGGCCTGGTGCTCCAGCATTTGGTTGCGCGTGGTAAGGGCTACCAGAAGCTTCTTGCGCCGATGGAAAAAATGGTTTGTAGCTGGAACCTCCAGAACTTTGATAGGTGTTTAATGCGGTATTGGCTGCGGGAGATCCAGCCCCATATCCAGCATTCCCGTTCATGTATTTATTTGGACCGTAGGAACCGGAGTCAGTCGGGCCTGATGAGTGGCCGGCATAAGAAGAACCACCTTGGTAGCCAGAGTAAACTGGGTAACCACCTGCATAATTATTAGAATACCCCGAATACAGAGGTGTTCCAAATTGATTTGTTGGAATATTGCTATACATTCCGGAACTATGATACATGTTGTCTGAAGGAGCAAAATTAGGTCCATACATATTTGGTCCGTGGGTTGGACCATGTCCGTATTGACCATAACCAGCGTGACCGTAGCCAACTCCCCCGCCAGGACCGTACATACCGCTGTCAGGTGGACCACCGCCATAGGAGCCACTTGGTCCTATTGGTGTAATATGCCAATGAGTACCATAACCTCCTCCATGGCCATATCCAGTTTCTCCCGGACTTTGATGTCCGCCGCCATTGCCTTCACCATCGTCCCCAGCGTCTCCATCATATCCACTATATCCAGAACCACCAGAACCACCAGAACCACCAGGACCCCCATAATCGCCACCCCCTAAATTGCCCTGCTTCATAGCCATTATCCGCTTCCTCAAGGCTTTAATCTGTGACTGCGACAACTTCCTTCTTCTGTGAGATGTCCCACCTCCAGACCCGCCGGCACTGATCAACTTCTCAATAGTCACGTCCAGATTTCCATTCTTTTCCTCGAGATCTTCAAACAAATCGTCGTCATCCGTGCTGAGACTCTTGATGCTCTTCTGGAGAGACCTCAGTTCATCCAGAATCTCATCGTCATCCAAACTTTTGCTCTCGGATTGCTGATTTTTCTTTTTGATCATCTTCACTAATAAACGTTTCAACTGCGCATTGTCGCCAAGATCGCCGTCGTCTGTCTTACTCTGAATCGAGCTATGGGTCAGTTGCTTCTCGAGACTTTTCAGCTTCTCTTCGAATTGGTGCTTCTTCTTTCTCTTCATATGCTTTTCCAATGTTAGAAGGCGCCGTTCCAATTCATCATCCGAATCAGAATCTAGCGATTTGAGAAGATTGTCTACCGAGGACGTAGTCTTTTCGGGAGTTAGCAAACTTAACAAAGCATCTACTTCATCCTCCGAAGCTCTTTCGGAAGCAGATGCGGATCTAGCCTCCACGTGCCTTTGGGCGTCACCCAAAACAGTTTGGTTGGGATTAAGTGAATCTCGAACAGGTGGCCTCATACCAACTACCTCGGCATTGCCGGTTTTTTCCTTATGTTGCTGAATTTCAACTAATTTCTTCTCCAATTTGGAAAGCTCCGACAACATCTCAGCCATGTCTTTGGGGGGTTTTGGCGCTTCAGTAGTCGCCTGCTGTCTTGCAGCCTTCATCTCTACCAACACTCCTTGCAGTAAGTGCTTCAAATTAGTAATTTCGCCTTGCTGTTTGTCCAGTTTCTCTTGAAGTGGGTCCACTTTAGTTTTGTGCGTTTCGAATTTAGTTTCCGAATGTTGCATTTGATTCTGAAGTTTTCTCATTTCGCCTCTCAACTTTTCCAAATCATCAACGTCTTGTTCGTTCGTTTTAGAGTGAACGGCGTCGGAACTTGGATGTTTTTCGGAGTTGTTAAGTGTTTTGAGAATATATCTTTGATCTTTAATTACATCAACGAGATCTTTTAGTTTCGCAACTTCCCTCTTCAGTTCCTTAGCTTCATCAACGTCGTCTTCTTGCACCACTCGCCTAGGCATCTCGAGAAGGTGGTACTTATCAATACATTTTTGTTTTTCTTTATTCAAAGTTGATTTAATTATGTTTTCGATGAAAGCATCGTCGTCGTCAATGAAATTTGTATCGGCACTGCGCTTGAGGCGTTTTAGAAGAAGATCGCATTCGCGCTCTGAAATATTTAGGACATTATCTGGACTGGGGTCAATTACCTTTTCATAATTGGCGCTCAAATGATAAGGCAATTATCAAAATTAAATACCTTCTTCTGTGTCCTTGCCCAAAGATATTCCTGATATGCCTGTGCACTTAGACGCGATGAAAAGAATCAAAAGTGGTGTGAAATGAACCATGATGATGAAAATTGTAAGACAAAGGATTTCACAAATTGCAAAGACAAGTTAACGGTGTCATCGTTTACTGCATACTATTCCTTGATGACATAGTCTTCTTTACAATTGCAGTTATTTTGCCAACAATGCAAGTCGGGTAAGTTGCTGATATTGCCAAAAATGTAAAGTATAAAATACACAAATTGCAAAACAGTTGAATGGCCTAAATTTGTTTATGGCAATTTTTAAACCTCTATGTCCACTTGCAAAGAGGTCATTGACCTTTAGGCTAAAGAAATATCAGTTTAGCCTGCCAAAGAGGTACATTCCTATTAGCGCATTTAACATCGATTTTTGTATTTGCATTTTGTATTTTCGGCTCTAATTGAAGCGTACTATTTCAAGAGCAACTTTCTGCGCTACTGCGCACACGCATCGTACATGAAGGGGTGGCGAATCCGCCTAAAATTGCCTCCAGCCTCCCCGTTGTGGTCGGCGCGCATCGGTCCAAACCGGGAATGCGCGCGTCATCGCGACCGCGATATCGACGAGCGAGCCATTGTGTTGCTCTCCCCCGTCGGCGGCGCGATTGCGGACCGAACCCGCAGAGCGCGCTGCCGCCGCCGATGCTAGCGCGTGCGCCCTGCGGTTCGAAGAACTCGAGCACGGACGTACGGCCTCCGATCAGCAACCGGGCGTTACTGACACAGAGAAAATCTAGGTGAATCAGATAATCCAACAACTTTAGAAACCTCGCTCTTGCGAATTCCTTTTCGCAAAAATTTGAAATTTTCGCAGATCTTGCGAACGCAGAGTTAAAATCTCCGAGGAAAGCTTGAATTCTTGTTACGACGGCGGAGTGTTGAGGTTTTTGTCGAATTTTGAATATGAGCAGGGGCGAGTCGAAATTCCCTAAATATTCTAGCCGGGGGTGTATGTTACGAATCGGCGGTGGTGGTGGTCTCTCTCGCCCGATGCCGCCGTCTCCCTCTGCGGGGCGCGACTTACGTCCGGCTCGCATCGCATCAGCAGCGCGCGGCCGATAGACGTTCGCACGCCGCCGTCGGGTACGCGATCCGGCCTGGCGCCCCGTTAGCCGCCACAGCGCGCCCCAGCCGTGTGTGCAATCGCGCCGCCAGCGTTGTCGCCAGTCGCCGCGTTCGTCGGATGAGACGCCCGCGCTCGGCATCGCGTCGTCCGGTGTCGCCGCCGCCCCACAAGAGTCGTCTCATAACAGTCACGAAATCGACGACGCAAGTATGGCCGTCGCCCGCTGCCGAGGCGCTCGACCCGGTTGAGTGCGCGTTCTGCGGGTCTACACCCATCTCGCTAGTGCCTCGCCGCCGCCCCGAACGTATCAATTTAACACACGTTCAACGAGCGCGGTAAAAAGTGCGCCGACTTGACGTAGCAGCTAAGATAGTGTCTGCCCGCGGGTAGGTGGGACGCCATTTTGGTCCTTGCCGTATACGCACAGTGAAGTATTTGTGCCAACATTGGCGATTTTATCATCAAATCATAACTAAACCCCAACCAGTGTTCAATTATAATGATTCAAAGGGACAGTCTCCACTAGAGTGTCTTGTATCCGGCCGATCCGTTTCTCTGAGAAATGATCAAGTAATAAAGGTTTTGCAAAAAAATGGGTCACCCGTGGAGAAAAGTAGTTTGTGCGATAGTGCCGAGCGTTTGTGGATATTCGTATGACGCTATAGTTCCTCTTCATTTTTTATAAATTTTCTCAGTGAGCAGCAGGATAAAGCGCGCATCATCCGAAAAGGGTATACAATACAAATAGTCTCGTAGGCATGTAGGCAGTCCGCAATTTTGCGAGAACACCCCCGCTAACTCTGTGCAAACAACAAAGAGATTTGCGAAACTCAAACACGATATTCAAACTTATGTTTCGAACGGATAAATCAACAAGAAGTACGGGCGTATTCTCGTATTCTCGTATATTCAGACATCCGATTTTGACAAATATTGATTTTTCTCCGTATCCTGGGATCAAAAAAGGAAAGTCAAAGATTATTTAAATAACACTACTTAAGTTTACAGAATGGTATATATATATATATATCCATGGAGAACAAAATGTGTTTAACAATCATGCATGTTCGTTTTAATTTTGAATAACTTTTAAAAGCTAAATTCCTTCAATAACGTGCAATACGTTCATTCATTTATGAATTAAAAAAAAATGATAAATGCGTATAAGGAAGTTGGCTTTTATATCAAATTTACTCTCATTACGTTTTTTTTGCGAACTAATTGTTTTGTTGGCACAGTCACTTTCTGTATCATGCATGTAATTTATTAACTTCGTTTAGTATCTGTAAATACCACTTATCCCTTTCGTTTGTTTTTACCGTAATGCATTCCAAACCAGAGTTTTTCGAAATGTTTTGCTATACATGCGAACAGGAGGAAATATTTTTCTGTACCAAAGTTCATTCAAAGACATTTCCGGACACCGCTCGATGAAATAATGAGGCGAAGTGGCACTAATCGCAGAACGCGCATTCGCAGGGTCCATTCGGAGTCGCTGCCGACACCATGCGCTTCGTCCTATCTGGATATGTAAACAAAGTGCTTTTTCAGGAACTAGGAACTAGTGAAGAGGAATAAACGCAGGTGTGCGACCCCGCTCAAACCATTACGAAAAGGATTACCAAAACGAGGACTAATGTTCGTATGGAAATAGTTAATAAATTTATTTTCCGTGGCAGCCAAGTTTAATATTTCGTGGTGGATTTCCTGCTGGTTCGGAACGTGAACAAAGCAGGTGAGTAACGTTCGAAGAAGCATTAGTGTTGGGAAATTAGTCATCGAGTTCCGCGAAAAATGTGTCGCTTTTTTTCAAATTACAACTTTTCACAAGTTATTTGTTTATGACTTCTGCGAAACGAAAGTCGAGGCTATACACTTCGGGCGAACGTTAATTATTTACAATGAGTTCCGCGAAATACTCGTGGCTGCAATGGTTGTGTAAACAACTAGGCAATTATTGTAAAGCACGAGAGAAATTCGAGAGCATTATTCAAAGTTTTCCTTTCCGATAGAGAGCATTTGTAGTTGCCATCGATGTTCTGGGGAGAGTTGTTATTTTTATGGGCATTGTGAGAGCTCTAGATCTTGATCGATTGGCGATTTTTTTTTTCGAATGCCGTAGTCCTCCTTGTTTACATTCACGGGTTATCGATGCATGAGCCCTGCGCCCTCCCAATTAATTCTGACGAGCCTCGCGCTTGCTCTTCCTCTGTCGCAGGTGGACGCTCCGCTGGGATGCTTTAGGCGGGGTTGCGGGGGGCCGTCCCCCCTTCTAACCTGGCGCCGCCATCACGGATCACCACGGCGACCGGCACAGGTGAGCCCGGCTCTGCGCTGCCCCGACGCGATGCTGAGCGCGCGATATCATGTGCGACACAAACAAATTGGCGCGGCCTCGGCGGCCACTCGAGGTGCAGGACGCGCGGATGCGCGCAAAAAAACATATAAAGCGATGGCCGAGAGCAGACGCGGGGCAGGAAATTGCGGCGGAGTTGAGGATAATTGCCAAAAAAATGTCGGTTCGAGCGGAGCCAATTAATTATTTGCCGCTGGCGCAATGTAAAAATTTCTCTTTGCGCCGGCGGCCGTCGAGCGCATTGGCGGGTGATGAACGAGGGCATCGATTTCGTTCGCCGCGCGTTTTTCGCGCCGCGTCGCAAAGTTCTAAGCGGCCGTGCGCGACGCTAAATTAGGAAATTAAATCGACGCGGATCCGCGTGCGTTATGTGTTCGGGGGAAAGTTGAAATGCAGAGTGGAAAACATGAACATCCCAGACTATTGATTAGTCCGGCAGATACGCCGCCTGCTGCCGACAACAACGGAGCGAGCGCTCGCCGAGCGGCAGCTGCGGGGGTGCGGCGGCGGGCGACGAGGCAGGCAAGCATTCGCCCCGCGGCCCGCTGCCCCCACCGAGCGTGCGACTGTAACGCCGGTCGCACCAAACCGGCGACCTTCGACCGAATGTTGCGCGAGGAAAACCGACGCGAGCCGCGTTTCATCAGATGGTTCCGACGGCACGCGACTTCTCGAGCCTTCCTGTCGCGCGAAAAATTTTCCAAGCGACTCGAAGGCACACGGCGCCGCGCGGGAAAAGCGGTCGCGGAAGTTGCGAAACTGCAGCGCGGGGTGTTCATGTTTCGCACACGCTGTATAAACTGAAATAAGGGGTTCAAAATGGTGAAAATCGATTTTCTTATCCTACATTCGCGTGGCATTCGCTTCACCTTCTGTGGCGGTCTCGCGCGCTCTCTTCCGTCCCGCATCTGCGTGCCGCCGCACCGCCGCCCCCGCGCGCCTTCACGGCAATACCCACATAACCCAAATAGCCGCCGCGCGCGGAACCGTCTGCCAGCTCTTGGCAACACTCGCGCGGCTGACTGAGCTCGCTAAGACGCCGCGGGACCGCCGAATCCCGCTGCACTGCCGGATAAATCTTTGATGACTTTGATGACGATAATGATAGCTGCGGGAATTTCGGCGCGGTATTATAAATCGATGCCAGCCGGACGGGGGTTTGTCCAATTTGGCAACGCGAACGCGCTCAGCATCGCGTCGAGGCTCCGGCAGCATCCCGCTTCGAAAGGTGGACATTAATTACGGAACGTTACAGATGTCTTGACAGCGGGCCCGGGGCCACCAGGATGCCTACGGACGACGACTATGGAAGGAGACAACAAATCACACTGCAACAACAGCAACAACAGCAGCAACAACAAGCTGCAACGTGTCCTGCTGGCTGTCCTGCTGCTGGCGGCGGCAACGATGCGCGCTATGCGGCCGCCGCGCCCGCAGCGCTGTCTGCCTCGAACGGCACGGGCGCCGGCGAAAAGACGCTCCTGTCGGCGGAGCTCTCGCGCTTCTCATCCGAGCGGTCCCACTCGGACAGACTGCCATCGGGCGAACGATACCACGGCGCATCCGAGCGGTACCCACTGGGCGGTGTGCAGCAAGCGGCCATGTCGTCGGAACGCCTGCATTATTACGAACGCGGCTGCCAACGTTACGCGGAACGCGAACGCGAGCGGTACCAGGGCAGCGCCCACCTGGGGGCGACGAGCGTCAGTGCAAACAATGGCATGGGTTCGCTGGACCGCTACTACAGTGGCGCTGCGGCGCAGCTGGAGCGGGACGCTCGCGAACGGTACGCGAGAACCAGCACCCCGACGGAACGCTATCTGGGCCTCGCCGCCGAAGATCGCAAGGACCGATGCGGCAGCAGCACGTCCGACCGCTACACGCCCGATAAGTACGACCGCCACGAACGACACTCTTCGACGCAAAACGTATGCTCGGATCGCTTCACTCCCACCGAGAGGGAGCGCGAGCGCGACCGAGACCGTGATCGGGATCGCGAACGGGAGCGCGACAGAAGTGAACGTCGCAGGGAAGAAGCGTATCACCATCACGGGTCCAAAACGCTCCCGCCTGAGATCTACAAGTACAACAAGGAGCGCTCGGTGCCCGCCGGGCGTTACCAAAGCGGGACTAGCAGCGCCAGTCATCACCAAAGCCGAGGCGCCATGGAGCCGTACATGTCCTTCGCCGACCGCTTTCCACCGATCCCGTGCCCAGAGCGTTTCGCCAGCGGAGGCGGCTCCGCACCACAGCAACAGGGCGACCTCAAATTCGCGACTACTCAAGTACCTTACATGGAACCGCCGTCGCCCGCGCCCGCCGGCGATCGCTTCATCCCGCCGCCGCCGCTCTCGCCAACGCACACGCCCCCTAGCCCGGAGGCGTGCTACCCCTCGCAGCCGTTCCCTTCTCCGACGCCGCAGCAGCCGGAGCAGCCGCGCTTCATTCCGCCGCCCCCGCTGTCGCCGTCGCCCACCGACAGCTATGCGAAGACGCTGGACCGCTACGACAAGGCCGCCAAGTACCACCATCAGCACGGCCACCAGCACCAAGACGCCGGCCACCGCTACTCGTCGACGTCGCCCAATCCCGACCGCTACTACGGCCAACATCGCGGCTACTACGCCGCCGACCGCCTAACCCCCGGCTGCGAAACGGGCGGCGGGCGCTACGCCGAACCGCGCTACGTGCCGCCCAACGCGCACATGCCCGTGGAGCGCTATGTGCCGCAACTGCCGCCGCAGCAAGCAGTGGGCGAATACGGCGTGGGAAGCGGCGGCGGCGGGGCATACCATCAATTCTACGCGGGCGCCAGCACGCCGCAGAAATACCCCGCGCAGGATCCGTACATGCGACGCGACCTCGCGTTCCACTACCGCCTCCCGGTGCCGTACCCGCAGTACCAGCTAGCGGCGGGCGCGCATTCTTCCCAGCGCTCGATGCGCTACGTCGGCACGCCCAGCCGCATGAAGTGCTGCGGCTATCAGGACGGCTACCAGCTGACCAAGTCATCACCGGGCTCGTCCTCCAGCAGCTCGGTTACCAGCCACGGCAAAGACGGCAGCATGCAGGATATTCAGTGCCAAAGCTACCTCCCTGTGGGCGCGCAGCTTCACCAGGAGAAGGGTATTCAGTGCAACAAAGACGTGCAGTGCTCCGGAATCGGCGTCGGCACGCTGCGGTCCAAAGCCGCCGCCGGCGGCGCGCAGTGTCGCCACGGCCTGTGCGCATCGCCCAGCGTGGAGTACATGGGAGCGTCGGGCGGGCGCCTCGTGAGCGCCACGCCGCCTCCGCGCGGCAGCATCGGCTCCGGCGACGGCTCCGTCTGCAGCGATCCCTGCTGCGGGCGAAAAGCCGCCGGCCAGCAGCCGCAGGGATCTCTCGCCGTCGCAGTCTGGTAAGTCGACTCCGCCTTAATCCCGCGCGCGCTAATCCCGCTGCCGAATTATGCATCGTGCTCGCCAGAGTCGTTTCCAGCTTTGCGAGGTAAACAATGCCGCCGCTCGCTAAACTATGCGGTGCTTAGTTTATTGATTAATGCGTAGGTGTGGCGGCCCGACGCGGCGCGGCGGACGCACGCACCGCTTTTTGCTCGTCACTCGTCTAGTTTTTCGCCGCCGCCCCCGGCGGGTTAATGCAGGGCATTTAATTAAAAAACAACAAGCGGGGGCCCGCGGCTGTCAGCCGCGCGAAAGCGGAATAAAGAATAACCGCAGAAAATAATACAGCCGTGAATAATTGAAATCGGAATTGAAATTCATAATGAGATGCGGTTTTGCAATCGATAAGATACGCGTAATTTAAATACAGAGCGAATTCCCGCTCGTCGGGCACAATCGCAAGTCCATCCGCACACATGACAACAAATACAACGCGATCGTCATAAAAAAACAACAACATAAAATCGAACGATAAAAAGCAAAACACCGAATCAACTATGTACACACTCGTCGGTATTAATGATAACGCGACTATACATAGATTAAACAACAGATAATCGAAACAACGCCGAACATTGCGTTAACGTTTTTACCTGCAGTACATCAAACTGTCCGCTTTAAACAGAACACGCGCAGTGGTAAACTGCGCATCTCTCGCTCAAAGCGACTCGTCCCCACTTAGCGAGTGGAAACAGAAAATGCACGCGACGCTCGCTCACCTCGCCCGCCTCGACTTCTCCGGTTCTGTGCTTTCGGTTCTCGTTCGTCTCGCTCTGAAGCGAACTCGTGCGCCATCAGAATCAAACTTGATTATTAATTACCGCTCGCTGCGCTGCTACGTCGGGTCATGTTTACTTTGCTACGACGGGCGTGTTATCATACGTGACCGAGTCGATATAAAAGTTTGCAAATTTAATATACGAAATTGAAAACCGTGATGGAATTTGTTCTGTGATTCTAACGATAATGTGGAGTGTTCAACGTTTGAACCCACAAGCGAGTTTCACCTGTGACATAAAACGCTGTTTCCGCCGTGGTTTGCACAACTTAAATCACCTGTTTTGTGACTAAAAGTAAACAAACTTGATGGTGTAATGCCTTTATTACGTGCCCAGTCAACGCAATGACGAATTAGACCGGTTGTCATAATGGAATTACAAGACTTGTAAGTGTTGCTGTGCATTTTTCACTCAAAACACGTTTGGTGAACGCTGTAAGAACAACAATGTGAGGAGTGGATTGTTTGGAATGCGTCGCGTCTGTCTTTCTTCGATATATTTTAAGATGTTTGAAGAGAAACGGAGACGCGGAATAACCTTAGATACTCGATTCGATTCTCACTCGCGCGTCGAGCGCACTCGGCGCACGAAGCAGCGAGGCATTGACTTAAGTTGAGTCACCGCTGGGGACGAGTCGAGCGCGTTCGCAGCCGAATCGGCTTGAGTCATAGTTAGATAAAGTTAGCGATTTCAGCCGAGTAACGCGATTGCGGGAGACAAAATAGCGACACGTGCATTATTTGTGAAAGCGAGCGGCGGCTAAGACTGAAATAGTCGACACGAGAGGATTTCCATTCGTCGCGGAGCGCGAATTGAAAACTTCGCGCTCGGATTGATCGCGCAGCGTTCGCGGCGCGCGGAAACGCCACATGGAAATTTCGGCATGTCGGCCGTAAATCATGCGCCGCGCGACGACGTGCGTTCCGCGTTTTCTCCCCGGGGGGCGGCGTTCTTTGTGCACAATTTTCCGCGCCGCGCCACGCGCCGCTCCCGCGAATTAATTCCGCACAATTAACTGCGTTCGCGCTTAATATACTTTCAAAAGTTTTCGCCTGCCCCGGCAGAAATTCGCTTTAAAACGTGCGCGCGCGGCGAACGAATATGTTTGCATGTTGCCGCGCGCCGGAAAAATTCGGCTGGAAGTTGTTAAAATATGATTAGCTATCGGACGGGGCAATCTGGCAATTAAATTCGCGCTCAATTATGCGCGATTTAACGGGGCGAAAATAATAAAACGACGATGGAAAAGCGCCGGCACGTCGGAACGGAGCGGAAACGTCGAAGGAGACGCAAACATATTTTATGTTTATGTTCAAACCAAACGCTCATAAAGCGAGCCGCATCTTGCGAATTCGCCTCCGGCGCGCAAATCGCGAATCGAGCATTTGCTCCGTGCGGGAAGCGGCAACTGCGCCGCCTCGCTCTCCAGCGGACTGCAGAAGTTTTCAGCTAGAGTTGTGGGTCATTACATTATTGATCGCGCCCGCGGGGGCGGCGGGCGGCGCGAGCGGAAGTGGAGCGCGAGCGGTGCGCGCGCGTCCTGCCCGCACCCCTCGCGCCGCCCGGCGGCGTCCCCACGTCCCCCACTTGCGCCACATGAATTCTGTATAGGTCAGAATTTTAATTAACCGTGTGCACGAGTTCCGAAAGCGGTTTCGTGCATTTCGCGGCGAAAAACTGACGAAAATGTCAATGACCGTCGGTTCGAACTCGAATAGTTTAAAGCCAACAACGTTTGTTTTTTTTTCGCGAATTGTTTGCGCTAACGAGCGTCGCCTAATTGCTCGACAAATATTTGAGCAATTTTCCGGAGAAAAATATTTTAAATATGCATTTTGTTATGATTAAGAGGACGAGAGGATTCCGCGCGCTTCATTTCGCGTTAATTAAAAGTAATTAGCGCCCGTGAAGGCGTCTAGACGGTTTCTTCTTCCACGGCGCGCGGTGCGCCTTTCAGCTCCGGGCAAGGGCCAGCATTCCTTTAATAATTATCATTAGGCGGTCCATGGATCCCTTGATAACACAATTTCTTTGTCGGCGCGAAAACTTTTTGTTGTGTTAATATTTCATCCCACGTCCGCCGTGGAAATTTAACCTCCTGACTCACATCGCGTCGACAAAAAGAAAGGCGTAAACCGCAGCGGCGCAAGGTTAAAGTTATTAGTTTCCTTGTTGCGTCGGACGGCGATCGCGTGCCGCCCGCCGCCCCATGCAGCGCTAACTTACACAGCATTGCAGTCAATAACATAATTCCGATAACGCACACAACTTCGCGGCGTGCTTTGTCGCTCGGTTGGCGTAGGGGTGGCACGAGTGCCTTGCTTCACCTGGAGGATTAATGGAAGGGGCATGAATGACGTTAGCGGGATTTATTTACTTGATTCGATAATTCCCCACAAAGCAACAGATGATTGAAGCTCGTCTCTATGATTTTCACTGAATCTGGCGATCTTCCTTTTAGGCGAGCGCCAACATCTCAGTCGAGCAGTCAGACGTCCCAGTCTACCTCTACGCAACATGCCGGAGGACCGCAGAAACTGCAAACGCCTTCCCCAGCCGGGACAACGCACAATTCCAGCGAACACTTACAGGGTCAGCTGGACGAAGCGTCAGCCGCGCTGGTGGGCAGCTTGCAGCGTGCGGCCTCCCCGAAACCGTCTCCGGTGCACCGAGCGATCTCGTTGCCGTCGGGGTCCCACGACCCGCCGCAAGTATCGCCTCAAGAGCGAGCGCCGCCCAGCCGACCCGTCAACTATTCCCAAAGCGAGCGTAATCCACGCGAGCGTCCAAGACTGCCAAGATCACAGTCGCGCAAGGATGTGGTCAAGAACTATATCAAGCGCGAGACGGCGACCTTCTTTGGCGTGTGCGAAGATAATACCAGTGTGCAGGAGAGGAGGTGGATAGAGCGACGTAAAAGGATGGCGACCAGGACGTACAGTGCGTTGAAGGACGAAAGCGAGTTACCGGAGAGGCTCAGGAAGAGATATCGCGCTGCTGGTGCGGACATGCCAAGGACTGCGCCCAGCGCCATGGCTCAAGCACCCATGGACGTGCGACCCGACGTTCTGCCAGGGCCCAGCGATGTGCCGGATGCCACAGCCGGAGGGGTGGGTGGCATGCCCATGGGTACCGATGAAGATTATCGCGGGAAAGATTCCGTAGCAAGAATGACCTGGGATGGACTGTCTTATGTTGTTACCGTAAGTTTTTGATCGCTCACTCGCTTGCAGCACGTAATTTCATTGTTTCCAATTTACAGACCTTGACGAGGCATCAGCAACGCGAACGGCCGACACAGACATCACGAAGTTACCCTCCCGATATACCTCCCGCACGATTACCGCCCGAAGAAAGCATCTTCTTTGGGCGGCCGCACAGCGGTGCGACGCCCGCCAGCAGCCCCGACTCCACAGATCGAGGCCCGGGCGAAGAAGTACCTCTGCGACACCAGCCCTTCCGCGGCAGTCACGTAGGATGGCGACGGGACCCCCATCATATCTCGCGCGCCGAGCAGGCGCGTCCCAGTGTCGGTGGGTCGCGAATCAGCCTCGCCGTGTTGGATCGTGCGCTAGACAACTCTGACCGACGGCAATACGGAATGGGCTGGGTGGGCAAGATGTTCGGAAGGTCAATGCGGAAGAACGTCGCGGCGGATGCCAAAGTGCGCGCTCAGCTAGATGACATGGAGGACTATCGACCGATGTTTACGTACTGGGTGACCACCGTACAGATTCTAGTAATGGTCATTTCTATTATCTGTTATGGCATCGGACCATTCGGGCTGGACATGCAGGCGAGATCGGGCCAGGTTCTAGTTACCTCTTTGTCGTTGCAACAAGTGGACTACAGGGAACCGGCAAACTTCTGGTTTGGCCCGCGGGCAGCCGATCTGATACATCTGGGCGCAAAGTTTTCTCCGTGTATGAGGGTGGATAATAAGATCATGCAGCAGATTGAGAAGACACGAGCGAAAGAGCGGGAGACTGCGTGTTGCATTCGCAATGATGACTCTGGTTGTGTGCAATCCTCACAGGCGGACTGTTCGGTAAGCATAATAATATTCCGCCCGTGGAAAAGTTTGTTTCGTAATAACATTTCTTGAAAACTAATACTCCCTACCCTTTCTGCACAATGCCGCTAACTATAAAGATACGTGGATTGCGACCATCGGTATGTATAGGAGTATTACTTAGGATTCTTTGGGACGTCAGTGATATCATGATGTGGAACGCCTAACACTAAAACGTGTTTTCCTTTTGCAGAAAACCATCTCCACATGGAAGAAATGGTCTGCTGGGGAGTCAGGCCCAGGCGGTCGGATTTCCGGATCGGTTTGCGGCTTGGACCCAAAGTAAATCATAGCCGACGCCCTTGCGGGACCGTTCTGATAATATTGCATTTTTAGATTTTGCGATGCGCCAGCTAGTGTTCACCCGTATGAATGGCCAGACGATATCACCAAGTGGCCCATCTGTAGAAAGACCAACACGCAGTCGTCCATTCAGAAGCGAGGACCTGGTCCCCGCGATCGTCTCGCCGAGCACATGGTGTGCGAGGTGATCGGACACCCGTGCTGCATTGGCATTCATGGCCAGTGTCGCATTACCACCCGCGAGTACTGCGATTTCGTGCGGGGCAAGTTCCACGAGGAAGCCAATTTGTGTTCTCAAGTATGTATCGCGCTCGAGTGTTCGAGGATCGGTCGATTAAAGCAACACCTTTGCAGGTCTCCTGCTTGAACGACGTGTGCGGAATGATCCCGTTCTATTTCTTCGAGATACCCGACCAGTTCTACCGTCTGTGGACGTCGCTGTTTCTGCACGCCGGCGTGCTGCAACTCGTAATCACGTTCTTTATCCAGTACTTCTTGATGCGCGACCTGGAGAAGCTCACGGGCAGCCTGCGCATCGGCATCATCTACATCGGCAGCGGCGTGGCGGGCAATCTGGCCAGCGCCATCTTCGTGCCGTACCGCGCGGACGTGGGCCCGTCCGGCTCTCAGTTCGGCCTGCTGGCGTGCCTCATCGTGGAAGTCCTCAACGCGTGGCCAATGCTGCGCCACCCTAACCAGGCCCTCTGCAAGCTGCTGACCATCACGCTGGGACTGTTCGCGCTGGGCCTGCTGCCGTGGGTCGACAATTACGCGCACCTCTTCGGCTTCGTGTTCGGCTTCCTGCTGTCGTACGCCCTGATGCCGTTCGTCGCGTTCGGCAGCTACGACCGCCACAAGAAGATCCTGCTGGTGTGGGTGTGCCTCCTGTCGGCGCTCTTCCTCTTCACCTGCCTCGTGCTGCTCTTCTACGTGTTCCCGGTCTACGACTGCAAGCTGTGCTCGTACTTCAACTGCCTGCCGCTGACGCCCGACTTCTGCGCGTCGCAGAACATCAACTTCATGCGCGAGGAGCCCGTGGTATGACACACGGCCACGCGGTTGCTGGCCGTCGCCGCCGCGCCCGCCCCCGCCCACGCCCGGCTGCGCTCCGGCGCGCGGACGCGGCCCCGGGAGCGAAACCACTGGCGGAATTTTTGCAATTATTCACTTAATCGACGTACTAATTACTAAATGATACTGGGTAAGCATTTATATACATAATAATTATTAATTACTTAATTAAATAACGAGTAAACCAAAATGATAATGGGGATAAACAATTGTGTGCGTGTACGATTTGTAAACAAGGTTAATGTGAGCTAACTACTATATGTTATTAAACGATTACGAGCGCGATCGGCCCACGGCCCTTCGCAGCAGATTTCGGTTTGTTCACCCCGGAAACGAACGCAGCATGCCGCAGCGGCGAAGCCACAACACAAAACGGACAGCTGTTATATAAAACAATGTGATAAAAAGACGATATCTGTACTTAATTATTATACATACATATATATTAATTACTTAATTAATTACAAACAAGATACTTAATTAATTAAACGTTAATTATTATTAAATTATTACGAGTCATTGCGGACACGGCGGAGGATCGCGACGCGGACGAGAAGCGTGCCGCAGGATAGTGACGTGCAATTCACCACCGAATTCCACGAGCGCAGCGCAACAATCGATCGCCAGTCGATTCTTTTTATTGATTATCAATTAACCGGCCGGGCAGGACTCGACGTACCTTGGTGGACGTAGGCATGCGACACACTCTCACCCACTCACAGACACACCATTAAGCGTATCGGTCAAAGTGTTAACGTGTAAACCAATATTCCGATGGATTAAATAATGTTAGACGCTCGAAGACCTATCCGATTTGTCGCCACCCGACCCTCCCACCGCCCACACGCTCTGCCCCAGGCGCGCCCACCCGCCCACCTCTCGGCCCCCTCGGCGGGCCGGACGGCGAACGCCGGCGCGCCACCGGCCGGCGCCTCTGAGGGCGGACGCCCCCCTCGGCCGGCGCCGGCGCGCGGTTCGCGCGTTCAGCCCGATCCGCCCGCCGCCCGCCCGCCCGCTCTCGCCCCCTCCCCCACCGAGACACACCCCGACTCACACACACTTGGAGAAACTTTGAATTTTTAACCGTAATCATGTAAGAATTCATAAAATAAATATTGTAAATTTATTGCAATCGAAACAAACATGTAAAATAACGTATTAATGCGAACGTAACAAAAGTTTAAACAAAGAGGAAACCAATGAAAAGCGAATCGTTTATGTTGTTATTGACGTTGTTATTGGACATTTCCGCAACGCAGCGCAAACGTAAATTGAACGCCTTCGTTCGGGTCTGTTTGGTTCTTCTGTTTTGAGAACATTCGACAAACGACGGCGGCGCTGCCGGGCGCAACGCTCCGATTGAGTAATAATGTACATCGCATACATCCGTTTTAGATTTATGTCGACACCTAACGATGCGACGGGCTGACACTTAAGATGGTTCAATGATTATTATGATTATTATTACGATAACGACTATAAATATATTAATATATAAATAAATGATGACGTTTGTTATTAAGACATATAAATAAAAAGTATTGATAAAGATATCGACGAGGCGAGAGAAGAAATTGCTAAAATCACAAAAAAAATACTTTGTATTTGTAAATGGTTATTATCCGATTACTTACCGAACGAGATAATTGTAATTAACTTACTTTTTGGACTGACTATAGGAGTTTAAATATCATCGCGCAAACCAAACCATAGCAAGATACCGAAAACACAGGCGACGCCGACGAACGAACGAACACAAAATGTACACGAAATCGACGGATTGCTCCTGCGCACGGCGCAATCGCAAGCCACCGGATTACCAGAAATGCGAAAACCACACAAGCGAAACTAACAAGAACATCAGGTGTTACTATTATATATAAATAAATACAAAATATATATACTCTATAAGACCAAGCCTTAAACATACATAATACATAATTATATACATATATGATGATGATAATTATGTTGAGGGGAAAACAACCAAACATTGCGAACCCGCAAGCGACGCAACACTGCGACTAACGCAAAACGAGAACAAACCAAACGAAAACAAAAATGCGCGAAAAATGCAAAATGATAATGAGATATATGAATTTGACATTGAATGAATGATGTGGGTGATGAATAATGAATAAAATAAAATTACTTCTGCACATAATACACACGCCTTTCTGTCCGCTTCGAACCTTGAGCTTGCAGAAAACTCGCTTCGGCGCGTTCGGTCGTCGGCGCGAGTCAAGATGGCGCTCGGTTACTGTGCGCGCAGGAATTCTCCCCGAGGAAGCTCTTCGCAGGACTCCGCGCGAAACTTTCCGATCGTTTGCGGAATTTTGGGCGCGCGCGAGAAGTTCGCGGTGGAAGTTGGCGACTTTCGGAATTACGCCGAGCGCTTCCTCAAAGTTTCCTGTTTGTCCACCGATGCACTTCGACGCTCCGAAGGCGTGAAACTTGGCCCAAGCGACGATCCAAATGCACCTAACCGGATGAGTGGTTCCATGACGCAGCGAATGTCGGTATTCCCAAAGTTGACCAAGAGGGCCGAGGAGCCTCCGCCTCCGAGGCCGAGGAATCCTTCA
>JARRAA010008265.1:0-14581 GCA_030557295.1 Ecitodaemon sp. MM-2014
TCGAGTGGAAGTTTTCAGGCGCCGACGCCGCCGCCACCTACGATGGGCGGCGCCGGCTGTTCGCGACACGTGAACACGTCGCGCGCATTAAAGCGCGAGCGCGCCGCAGGAATTTCGACGGGCGTCGAGAGCGCTCGCCGCCCGCTTTGTCGCCGGGCCCGCGCGCTTCGGGTTTTACGAGCGGGCGTCGAGACGGCGGCGCCTAGCCGCAGATTTACAATCGCCGCACTAAAAATGGATTTTAATTTTCGGCTTTGACGTGCGCCGGAGAGATTCCCGCGCGGCCGCGGCGATAATGCGTAGGAAAAAATCACGAATCACGCGTCGCGCGTCCACATGGTCGACACATGCTGCGCGTAGACGGATCGCCGACTTCTCCCTGCCGGTGCAGCAGCAGCAGCAGCGCGCCAGACGAGCGATGCAATATAATCTCGACGAACGTTCGCCAGTCGTAGTTGTGCGTTCTCTAATTATACGAGCGCTCCGTTTATCAGCGGCTTTTACGAAATAAACAGACTCGCGGCTCGGTCGCACTCCGTCAGCACTCCCGTCATCGCTCGACGAAAATACTTCCAAGCGTGTTCTAATGCGTTCGTTTTGCTTGCAGATTCTCCGCCGCCCCCGTATTCACATTGTGCCATGGATAGTTTTAAACCCGAAGGTAAGCATCGCCGCGATCGGTCGCCGTCGACGGGGACAGAGCGCAACGGCCTGCGCGACGTCTTCGTGCGGCGAATTTTAAAACCGACGCGAGCGCGCGTGCCTTACGAGCGTCGCCAAGGTCGCGCGGCGAGCCCTGCGCGCTCGAGACGCCCATCGCGAAGGATCCCCCGTGCTCTCCCGCCGCCGGCGTTAACACCTCGTGCCGGAAAAATCCGCGAAGTGGCGCGTGGGAAATATCTCCAGCGCGCGCGCGCGCATTATTATTCAAATCGATTGGGCAACGAATGATTACAATATTTATGCGCTGTCGTCGTCGCCGGTCGGCCGTTCGGCCGTACTTTGCAGGAATGCGACGAATGCGCACCAGGCCGCCGTCATTGTGAAAACAAGCGGCTTGTCTAAATAAACCCGACGTCAGCACGCGCGCGCCGCGCAGGCCCCGCGTGCAGCAGCGGCGGCCGCCATCATCATCCGTCCGTCCGTCCGTCCGGCCGGCTGGAATTAAACAAAAACAAGACGCGTGTTATGGCGGCGCGCGCTCGCGGCCGAGCCCAAGCGACTCGATGCCGCGCGCGTCGTCGTCGATCTTTACTCGGTCGCGGCGTTTCTCTCTGCGAATCTCCGGCGCGCGCCGCGATCAAATATTAATTCCGACGCGAGCCGAAACAAACGACGGCGATAACGACGCCCAGCCGGGCGATGACGCGTCCGGCGGCCCCCCCTGATTTGCATGTGCGTCGCGCTGGTAGCAATTACGCGCGCGACGAACGTGCGACGTGACGTTGATCGCGAGATAAGCGACAAATCGGCGAAGACGGAAGGGCACCGCTTGGCGCAGGACAGAACTAACGCCGGCGAACGAAATGTCATCTCCCGATTCGGCCGCTTTCCGTAACGATTCGCGGTCGCCGATGGAATGCCAGTCGAACGACACGATAGCGGTCGTTTTACGCGCATTGTTGCCCGCATGCTAATCCTTCTCTGCGCGCGAAGAGCGGATAAGTAAAGAGCGTCGGCTCGGGTCTTTCGGTTTGTTCTTCGTGCGGCGCGCATCGAGCGTGCGGCGACCGCGACGGACAATCTCCGGAGGCCCGTTATTTACGGCCATTACGTTATATTTCCTGGCGCCTCTCTCTCCGGGGCCGGGCGCTGCATATCTCGGCATCTGCGGCCGCGCACCGGAGCTCATTCATGCGCGCCGTCGCTGTCGGAGAGAGACACCTGAAATTCCAGAATTATGAAAATCTCGTTCGGCGACTATTGAAACGCAGCATTTGTGCGGTTATCGTGCGCGTCGCATCTATTAGGCGTCCAATTAGAGCTCTCTACGGCCGCCATGGTCGGGCGGGGTATTGATATTTTTTCGGCGTTTTGTGCGTGGGTCGATTGTCTGTGAGCACTGACTCAGACGCGACGGGCGGCGTTGAGTGGCCTGGCGACAGCGGCTGGCGCCTCATGCGACCGCGACTACCAAAACAGGGGGTCTGGGGTCTGGGGTCTAGGCCTGCGTCTCGCGGTCGCGGTCTCTCCGTCTTCACGCACCGCGCGCGTTCGTGCCTCGTTCCTCATTCATCAAACGCACGTAACGCATGAGTGCGATTCGATGGGTGCACCTGGAAGCTTGTCGTACATCAAATTCGGACTAATTTCGGAGCACACCCTTTGGACCTAGGGTGGACACCTGACGTGCCGTCGCCGGGGCGCCATGATTCTCTCTCTTTCTATACCGCAGTGCCTTTCGGTTCGCTTTATGTGACATAACTACGCGACACCCCCGCCGACTCTGTTGTGAGTAGGTGCGCATTCATCCCTTTCACGGGCCGCCTGCGCCCACAAAGCGCATTGTGCGATGCGCACCGGTGATTTTACGCTTCGTTTCCGCGCCGACATTATTCATGAATGAATCACGGATGTGGCGCCTCCACATCCCTCGGCCCGGCGGAGGCCACCTGAAGGTCTCCGAGTGCGCATATTTAGATGCTTGATAAAAATTCTCTGATTCATTCCCACGTGGCGGCGACTCGATTCTTAGAGAATCGAAATTTGTTTACTTTTGGGCGCGCAAACAAAGGCACTTTAAAATCTATTAGCGAACGGGTGTTAAGTGGCTTAGATATTTACGAGTTTCTGGGTAGTAAAATCGTCGCGAGAGGACTTATTAGTTATTGCTTTGGCCGACGCGCGCGCGCGGCGAAATTAATTTCCTGCGCCGACGATTAGAATTCATTGCAAAAGCGCGTCTGGCGACGTCGCTTCGACGAAGCGACGTTCGCGCGCTCCGAATGCCGTCGGCAATTAAAGTTAATTAAACCGCTGGCCGTCGGCCGATTAAGCGCCGAAGCTTTCGCGTCGGACGCCGCGTCCTGCGTCCGACGCTCGATTTTTCATTCGCCGCGGCAACAACCTTTGTTTGGTCCAACGATTCGATGCGATCGTGCGCGGCGCTCGTTGATACGAAAAAGTTGGATTTCGTAATCGACGCCGGAATTATGCGCGCGAATTAATGAGCGCGCCTTTGATAAGTCGACGGCGCGCGTCGCTGCAACCTGACCAACGGTACACGTCCAGTTGGACGGCGACTAATTAATGTGAGAATCGAGCGGCGCGCGCAATCTCCGGGCCGGATTATTTATCATCGCATATATTGCTCGAAAATATTTGGATGTTTTTACGGAAATAATTACCGGCGCCAGCAGGGCCGCGCTCATAACTCGCGGTTTTTCCCTCACAATTCTCA
The DNA here is from genome assembly GCA_030557295.1 of Ecitodaemon sp. MM-2014. Taxonomy (NCBI): domain Eukaryota; kingdom Metazoa; phylum Arthropoda; class Insecta; order Coleoptera; family Staphylinidae; genus Ecitodaemon; species Ecitodaemon sp. MM-2014. The sequence continues at coordinate 3,401 of JARRAA010008265.1, forward strand.
AAGTAATTTCTCTTGCCGTTCTATTGATTTGCCGGGATTGCATGAAACAGCGTCGCGTTCAGCAATAAAACGAAAAACATTATCTAAACGGCGATTGACGACAATTACGCCGAGCAATAAATTATTTAAATTCGCGCGCGACGCGAACGGGTTCCGATGTATTTTGATTAATAACGCAATAACGCCATAGCTCGCATACGCGCCGCATAAATTTGCGAATATGAATGAAACCGGAGTAAGGCGCAATTTGCTTTACGGTCGCCTACGATCGGCGCCGTCGACGCTTCGCAATTTATTCGTGCCGGCGAGCGAGAGACATTCGTTTAATGCGAGATTTCGCTGCATTTTTGCTTGCAGACCGAGCGCCGAGCGAAGCGCCCATCGTCTTCAGGGATTCATTCATCGGCTCGCTGACGACCAGCGGCGAAGGTGAGTTTCGATCTGGCGCGTTTTAACGCGAAAAGAGTCGACAACGACGCAGAATCCGCGACGCGGAATGACATCATGCTTTTAATTCGCGGTCGCGCGCGCGCGGCTTCTGATATTTCGCTTTCGCAAGCGCTCACGATTTCCTATCACATTTTTTTTTCTACGACGTTTGCAACCGATTCGAAATTGGCTTGCGGTTTTCGGAGGAGCGAGAAAAAAGAGGGAAAATTCGTTGTTTTGGGATCAGGATGGTCTTCGGGGCGATTTTCGAATAAATACGTTTGATTAGGGTGTATTCGGTTAGCTTAAAATTAACCAGCGAGTTTCTTTGCAAGATGCGAAGTGAGACGCCGGGCCTCGCGATTCAATTCCAAGGTGACCAAGCCTCCGAGCTGTTGGGAGCTAGACGTGCCCAGCACACTCGAATCTAATGTTTTCCAGTGGTTTATTCAACTAAAAATCACTAAAACCATTGACGGGTTTATCGCATGCCACAAAACTCAACTGAATCGGTTTTGATCGTTCTGTTGCGAACTTTTCTTTCATCGTCGCTCAATGCGCATCACATCATAGGCGGCGCTTGTGTTTCGCCCAAAAAATTCTATATCGAAGTCGAATTTACGTTCTTTTCGAGACAATCATTGATTATTTCCACCGTTCCGCTCGAAACTGGTTTGTTCGGTCGGTGCAAGCGAGAAATCGCTTCCAAACTAGTAGGCTTTTCGATACAGGGTGTCGCTCGAGGCGCGCAGCGCTAAATTAACGCCGCGAACGAGTCGGAGCGGTGCTTCGACGGGGCTTATTAGTTTTCCAAACATTCCGCGAACGAGAGCATTTTTCCGCGAGCGCGCGCCGCCTCTTGCTCAACCTTAGGCGCCCGTGCCGGCGCGCGTGTGTGCGGCCGCCGATTCCGACTCGTGTTTGCGCCGCGCACGGCGCGTTTCTCGAGCCCGATGTTTATTATAAACAAGCCGCTGAGGCTGGCGCCTGATTTATAAATAGCATGGCGTAATTTGTTTTTTGCTACTTCTCTATACAGCGTTTTGTGCGACGCGAGCGGCGCTCGCGAGAGAGAGGCGCCTCTAAGTCAAGTCAGGTCTGCACAATTAACTAAAAAAGTAAACGCTCCGCGTGAATCACGTGGCTCTCATTGTCGGTAGTAGGCGCACAGTCGAAATCATAGTCGATAACCGCGCGGTCGTCGAAGGCGCGCCTGTTTGTTTTACGGACGCGGCTTTTATTAATTGCGGCGCGAGCAAATTTGCTCAGGGATTTTTGCACGATTCGAACGCCTCCCGACGTCGAGCGCTCGCGATAATGTTGATTTTATTGCGATAATCGCGTTTGAAGTTATTGAGCGGCGATAAAATCCGTAGTATAGGGTCGTAGACGGTTGGGCAAACAGTGGGGCGTTTTTTCGCGCGCGCGTTGTTTGCCGAAATCGTTGCGAACGCGCTATCAGTCGCGGGTCCTCTTGACTGAGGGCTTCTCGTCGTTTTCGGCGGCCGCTTAATCTGGCGCCACCGTTTACGAAATTATTGGCCGCATTGTCATTTTATCTGGATTGCGCGTTGTTTTAGTCGAAAAAAGTCGATTGTTGCGCCGTTTCGCCACTCCAGATAGTCATCGAATGGCATCCGAAAGGATTGGCTCATGAAGAAATTACAAGTCTCGCCGTCCGCGACGTCCCCGATCGCGTTCGTCGCGTTCCGGCTGAGTTTCAGATAGTTTGCGGTCGAAACATAAGTCCGCGGCGAATTTATGCGTGCGCCGCAAGCGCGTGGGACACATTTCGACGTGCGCGCGTCCTTGCTGCGAGCCGGTGGCGCCAGACGTGCGGCGCGCATAACTCCGCCGCCGCCGCCCGACGCGCGAGTCGCCCGCAATCTCGCGATCGTAATGAGTTCAAGTTTTCGAGTGCGTTTTTTCTTGACGCACGTCGTCGCGCCGCGAATTGACGCGCGTAGTTGACGATCTTCGCGCGAGATGTTTCGTTTCGCTTGTTCGCGCTCGCTCGTTCGGTTGCAATTAGTCGAAACTTAGCTTCGCCGGCGCTCCTCGCGAACGAGTCTTACGTCGAAGCCGCCCGATCGCCGGTCGCGATCGCGAGGCACGGCGCGCGAGTAATTAAATTGGCGCCACCGTTAATGCACGCACGGTCGCGCGCGCGCGCTGCGTTCGCGCACATCGGCGGTCTATAAATATTTAATATGTGCATTACGCGATTATGTATTTATACGTGTGTTTAACGCCGCGGCGCCGCGCGCATTGTTCCACATTTTTACGGCGGCGCAATTTGCTTAATTTATTTTATTGTCGATTCCGCGCTCGCGCCTTTAATGAGCGCCTACAATCGCCGCGCGCCGGCGCTCGCGCTCTCTCCGTCTTTCGCGCTTTATCCGCGAATAATGACTTTTTAATGCGTCCACGTCGCGTCGCGGCGCCGACATCTTCGGGCGCCGCGCGAAAAACGCTTCGCGTGTCGCCGTTGTTTGGTCAAAAAAGAAAGAAACGCAAACTTGTTCATCCCATGCGCGGTATGCGCACATGTTTCGCGACTCGCCGACGATAGCGGCGGCCAGCGAGCGCGCGCAGCGGCAGCGGACGAGAGAACGGTGCCGGCGCCGATAATTGCATTAATAATCTCGTCATGTTTATAAATAGACGCGCACATTCGCACCGCCGACGTCGCACATAACTAATATAAAACTGATTTTACGTTGCGCGGCCCGCCGCGCGCCGAAAAACGCGCGCCGCGCGCGACGACGTCCTCTCTCGTCGGCGTAATTTGATTAATCAATGTTCGGCGCGGCGCGTAATTTTATTGCGCCGAGACGGCGCGAACCGAATTTCGCTCGGCGGCTGCATAATTGCAGAAGAATGTCGGGCGTCCCGCACGGGCGTTTTTGGACGCGGCGTCGACGGTCCCCGTCGTCGTTTTTATTGTCGAATTACGCGATATCATCGCGCTCATAATCAAATTTTATTCGGCGACTGACTAACCGCCTTGCGCGCGAAGCGCGGGACGTCGAAGGACGTTCGCGCCGCATAATTTCGCGCGGATTTATGCCGTTCTTCATCATTTCGCCAATCCGTCTTGCTCTCGGACGTCGCTTGATGCGCGTTCGATTTACGAGAAGATGCCTCGAACAATCGCGCGTTCAGCGCGCAGCGCACGTTAATACATTTAGAAATGACTAAAGTGCAACATTATTTTGACGCTCATCCAGGACGATTTTGGCCGGGCGCGCCGAGCCGCACGCGCGCGCCTCTCTTTCGCCGCCGCGGCCGACCGAATAAACGCGTTCTCGCCATTCGTCGCCGGACAATGTCGACGCTGCCACGCGAAAATCTCATTTAGCACTCCTTTAGCGAATCTCTCGCGGCAATAAATCGCCCGCGCTCGCCCGGCACCTGCGGTGCGGAACGATCGACGTCCGCGCGCGCGTTTCGATCGAATTAGATCGACTCTTCGCTCCGGAACGTTTCGTCGCGCCGGGACGACTTTCTAATGTCGCGACATTGATGTCGCCGACGCGCGCGGAGTGATGTCATTCCGGCGCGCGACGCGAGACACTTTCTTTCCGATATCGTTAGCATTTCTTTTCGCATCTTCTTCGCGCGTTGCGGAACAGGTTCTCCTCGCGCGCTTCCTCGCCTCGTCGGCGAGGCATAAATAAACGCGGGAAACGTGAGCTGGCCTGGCGTTGGGCACGTCTGCGGTGCGTTCGGCGTGACGTGTTATTGCCGGCGGTTTTTCGACATTTTCCAAACGTTTTTCGCGCTTTTCGACGTTCCGATCGAAGTTCGTCGAATGGCGCAAGCGCGCTGCTGGCGCCAGCGCGGTAATAAGTTTATTATTCCGCCCATTCCGGCAGCGTGTTTACGTCTCGCGCGGTTTCGCCAACGACGGCGCCGTTTTTCCATGACGCGCGCCGTTTTTCGACTTCTAATTTCGCGTCGCTCATTTAGAAAATTTCGACAGCGGCGACGAGCGGTGCGTGCCGCTAATTAAAATTTTTCGCCGGCGCCGCGTCGGGCAGACACGCGGCGCCGGCGGCAATTTAAATCGGCATCGCGGCGTCCGCGAACGTTTCGAAATTTCTGCGAAAAACGTCTCGACGCGCAGTTTTCCGCGGCCCGCATAAAAGTCATCGGTTGCGCGCCGCGTCTCTCGACAATGCGCGAGCGAAGCAGCAGGAGCAGGAGTTACTCATCGGCATGGCGTCCACGTGCGGGAGCGCCGCCGGCGGCGGCGGCGTTCGTTTGACGTCTTTCGCGTTTCGCAAGGTGTCGCGTCGCGCCTCGTGTGGCGCATATCTGTTGTCGTCGCTTGACGGCCGCCGGCGCCACCGTGTTGTGGCTGGACGGATCGCAATGACCTAACGGCTAAATTTAGACCGAAGCGAGTTTTTTTTTTCATTCGAAACGTACGCGCACGTACGTTTTCGCCGTCGAATCGATATCGTCGATTATTGATCGACCACTTATTCGGCCGCTTGCTTCGGTTCGTTTCCTGCCACATTTTCGTCTTTCGATAATCGGCGTTCGTTAGAAATTACGCCTTCAATTACCGGTAGGCTGATATGTCCAGAGAAAAAAAATAGTTACAGTGGTCGGAACAAGTTTACGCTGTGGGTGGAACGTTCGGCTGACGTTATTAATGATCGAGCGCTTATGATCGATCGCGCGCGATCGCGAGCGCCAAAACCGAATAGGAAGTATTCGCACGCGTTATTTATTGTTCGCGCGGAATGCCCGGCGCGTCCAGCATCTCTCGTCGCGACGGCGGCGCGAACGCGAGCGCATCGATCGAATCATTTTAATAGGCCGATCCGATGCGTCGCTCGGAAAAAAATAGCAGACGCATTTTTGTTGCCGAAAGTTTCCTTCCGGTTGAAATCAACAGGTGGGGCTTCCTGCTTCCTATGTCTGCAACTTGTCTCAGCCGCTCCTCTTTCGCTTCCGCGTCCTCTCGGAGGTCCCGGGAAGTTTTCCTCTCGCAGTCGAACGAAGTCGATCGCGGCAAATCGATCGACGCGCGTTTCGCGGCCGATCGGCGGTTTCCACTCGAATCGCGCGCTAGGTGTGCGTAGAGCGGAGAGATCGACGTCGCGGCGTTCGGAGTTCGCGCTCGGCGGCGCGCGCTTTAAAAATAGACATTATGCCGGCGCTGGCGCCAAGATTACCGCCGATCGCCGCGCTCGCTCGCGATCGCGCGCCGGCGTTTTCCGCCCGCGACGCTCGTTTCGCGCGTCGCCGGCGTTTTCGGCGAGGATTGCGTCACGGCCGCGCGTCGGCATTTCGGACCGGGGGGCCGGCTTCGCGTCTCTTCTCGCGCGCCCTCGCCGAAGGTTGCGGCGCGAACGAGTTCTCTTGCGCTGGCCTTTTTTTTTTCTCGTTCGCGCACCCGCCTATTATTCGCATTCGGCCGCAGTCGGTAGCATTGAAAGCGCGGCGTTTCGGCCGCCGCTATTTCCGTAAACATGGCGCCGACGACGAAACAAACAAATATTTTCGGCCGGTCGTAAAGCGTTAATTCCGCGCCGCCAAAAATAACTGTACATAATTGATTCACGCCGCGTATTGTTTTCTGCGCGGCGACGCAATTTAACACAACATAAATTTTAATTTCGCGAAGCGCCACTACACGCGCGCACCCGCGACACCTTGCGAAAGTCTCGTTTTCTCTCTGTCTCTCTCTCTCCCTCTCTCGCGCGCTAGGTGCTGCTGATTCTGCCTGGCTTTGTTTGGATATAAAACGGTGCGTGTAGCGCAACACAATGTGGCGCCTGCATATTATCAACAGTTCTTTGATCTCGCGCGCGGGCCATTGTTATCGCCGGCCGGGCGCGTTCGTTCGCGGCGAGCGGCGCAACAATGGCCGACTTGTAATCCCGTTTTGACGAAATTACGCGCGGCGTGGGCAAGCCGCACGAGCGATTGAACGCGGCGCGCAATGTGATTTATCGCGCGACGCGCGGCCGCGCTCGAAGAGCCTTGCGGACAAAGTCGTCCGTCCGTCCGGCGTCTAAACGCATTCTGCCTACTCGCCTGGCGCCATCGCCGCCGCGGCGCGCTCGCAAATGAAAACTTTATTATTAAATGTGGGTCATATTCGATTTTAGTAACGGGCGCCGCGCCGCCGCGCGGCTATAAAAGTCCTACGCGAACGTCGGCGGCGGCGGCGGCGTCGTCGTCGTCCCGCATATGGAACCGAGCGCCGATTGATTGGTAACAATCGGAAGCTGCGGACGCGTTCGTGCGGGGGGCGGGGGGGGATATGGTAAATTTTTATTGTGACAAGCTGCTTCGCGGTCGGGCGGTGCGTTTATTTATTCGGCGCATAAATCTCGCACGTCGCGACGTTGGCTGCACTTCAACCGCTATATTTCGCGCGTCTTCTGCATCGTTTTGCTTCTATCGCCGATTAAAAGCGTTTCTTTCGTGCGGAAGCAACACGTGTGTCATTATGCGCATGCGACGCCGGTTGCGGCTTGCGCGTCGAGCGCGACGTTGGTTGCGTGCGTTCCGAGAAGATGTCGAGGAAATCGGCCTTCCTCTCCGCGCGCCCGATGGCATCGACCTCTTCGCACCGCGCGGCCGAACGCTTTACGACCGATTCGATATTTCTCCGACCGATTGTGCAATCGGCGCGCGGCTAATGAGAAAAATGCAAATCGCGCCGCCCACCGACGCGGCGCGCGTTTCAACAGCGCTTGCGCAAGTTCAAGACGCGATTCCAATGCCGCCGATGGGAAACTCGACGCGAAATCCTCGACGCTCGTGTTTCTATTTAAAGCGCGCCGCGTTTCGAGACGTCGAAAGCCTTCTGGTTCGATTCGATTGGCGCGCCGGTAAGAGTGACAGGTGCATTAGGCGTGCCGACGACGCGTTCGTTTTCGTCGGGACGCGACGGCGGCGGCGGCGCCAGGCGTCCATCTGCCGGCGCCGAAAGGTGGCGGACGCATCGATCAGCGTCGCGCCACCTGACCGCCTCCAACCTTTGCTTCACCTTTAACGTTATCCTCTACCGGGCGTCGCGCGCGCAGCCATCGCCGATGATTAATTCTTTTTTTGTTTGTTTGTTCTTGCAGATTCTTCGAATTCGCGCGGCTGGTGCAAGCTGGCCTACTGGGAGCAGCAGAAGCGCGTCGGCGAGCAGTACCCCGTCTTCGCGCCGTACCTGAACGTCTTCGGCGACATCCCCCGCGGGGACGGCCTGTCGCTGAAGCAGCTGGCGCAGCATAGCTTCAGCCCGCCCGATTCCGTCTCTCGGACGAGGTGTAAAATTGGTTTAGGTAAATATCTCGCGCTCTAATTAATCCGATCGATTCGATCGACGCCTTCCAAGTGGCTCGCACGGCGCTGTTGATGCGTGCGCGCAAAGCGCGACCTTGAGGCGACTGCGCACCTTGCGATTTCCTAATGGGACATAATCAATGTTTGCTTAACACTCGCGTGCAATTATTATAATTATCGATTGTGGATGAATTATCGCATTACCAGGTTTACGTTGATAATTGTCGCGCAAATTATGCGTCGGGCGCAATTTGCATTTATCCTCCTAATTGGTGCACCATTGCTGATCGCCGACTGATGTTTTAGGGGTAACGCTGTCCAGAGAAGAAGACGGAATCTGGGTGTACAATCGCAGCGAGCATCCGGTGTTCGTGAACTCGCTGACGCTGGAGGATCCCTGCGTCTCGTCGACGTCGGCGACGCCCACCAAAGTACCTGCCGAGCACTGCATCTGCGTGTTCGATCCGACCAAGGCGGCGCTGGCGAACTACGGCTGGGACTTCGCGCGGCGCCATCGCGACGGTCCCGTCGACCCCAACTCGGTGCAGATCAGCTTCGCGAAGGGCTGGGGCGCGCGATACGCGCGACAGGACGTCATGTCCTGCCCGTGCTGGATCGAGGTGCTGCTCGAGCCGTGCAGGTGATGCCGCCGTCGCACGCGCCGTCGGCGGCGGCGCCAGCGGGCCGTTCCAAGCTAGGGTATCCACGTGCGACGCGTCGCGCAACCAACAAATCCAGAAGGCTGACTTTTTTCACCACACACACACGCCACGCACGACACACGCGAATCGTGACGACGAACGCAACGACGAGGAATCTTCCGACGAGCACGGCGTCGAGCGCAAACGCTGGCAGAGCTGCCGCTTTCTTTCCGTCCTACTACTAATACGACTCGTTTTTGTGCGAAACGCACGCAGTTCGCTCGCGAGTGGGCGCATACAAGTTTAATACTTTACTCTGTACAAAGATGCGAGAATATTCGAGGCGATACGCAAATTTTGAACAATTTTAAAACAATCGCAATGCAAATAGATGGGCAACAAGTACGCCAGTATAAACGAAATAATAAAAAAAAGTTTTTTACGCCCTAGGCTAGGATAGCGATTTTTAACGAGTTTTTAAACAACAAACGCCTTATAAGCATCGGTTCTTGCGATGTCGTTCTTAATAAGGTTCACCTTCATTAGTATACTATTCGTACTTGGTGCTTGACGTAGATCTGGGACCATACTCAAATCGAAGTGCCGCGTCTCTCTTGTGTCGCACGATCCACCGAGTTATTTCGCAGATTGCGCCGCGGCAATCTGGACGAACAATGACCACCGTCGAATCACATACGTACTCAATCTACTTCCTGCGAGCGAGCCTCGTTCGAGCGACGTTAAAACAATCGTTGAAGCGCGTGTAATCCTGTTGGCGATGCTAATCGTAACGTAAGCTAAGAGAAAATACTGCTAGTCAGAAAGGAAAATAATTAATTGCGATTAGGACGCCGTGTTTATTTTGTCATACGAGATATTGTTCTATTTTTTAACGAAGCGACTTATTCGAAGACGTTTTCGACGCGACGCGTAAGTTTACTAGTTGTACTGTTATTGTGAAGCGCAAACGAAAGCAAGGCCTCTACGTCGCGCGGAATCGTCTCCTAAATACGTGTATTTCTTAGTCGGCCCATGGCGGCGACCGCGAAGAGCGAATGACGTTAGATAGAATTTATCAATTAATGCGTACTGATTGTAATTGTATATTATTATTGAATAGTTATTGCGTACTGTTTCGAGCCGATTGTAAATTTGTCCGAACCTTCGTCCGCTTCCCGAATACGTCCTTCCCTCCCTTTGTAAATAGTGTCGTGTTTGTACATTAAGGTGAGCGGGAATTCCGCTCGACTCTAATTGACTCTCGATTGAGGCTTTGCTAGAAATAACGACTTATTGTAAATATTGTAAAACAGCAGTGCCTTTGAAGCAATTTCAAAATAAGACAGCTTATTTATTTATATATTGTATATGATGATGTACGAATGATGTACTTGTTTAGGGCAGGCGTTTCGGTGACACAACAACGTGTCACTGCGATGCCTGCTTGAAAGTTGTCTAATTTATTTAATATTTTTGTACAGTAACGAAAAAGTTATAATAATTATTATTATTGATGAACAATTATGTTTCACAGAATTGCAAAATCTGAACGATAAATGAACCGAAAATAATAACATCTTAAATAATAATACAAGATTGTTTCATTTCTTCAACGTTCCTTCTTGCTATTTTATTCTTTATAGATGGCTGCCTTCGTTATTTTTGATTTATTTTGTTGGATTTGGACGATTTTTTCGTAAGTTATAACGCCGATTATGCGTGCCGTAACTTGGACTGCTTTTTAAAAGCTGTTAATTGTTTAAACATAAATTTAAGTTTCGCCTTTCCCTCGCAAGGACGTCTAAGTGGCGTAGTGCGTAAGGCGCATGGGTGCGGTGCGAGGCGGCCCGGGTTCGAATCCCAGGACGGGCATTTTTTCTGAAAAGTCGCCGATGTCCACCGTGCGTTACACGAAATTAAACATTCCTTAGGGTGTATTCGAAAACACCAAGTCATACAGAAATTCGGACTTAGAAAAATTCGAAAAATAATTCTAAGTCCGAATATATGGGAAGAAGTACATGGACAATAGAAGAAGTACACCAGAGAAATGGAGAAGAAAGAAAGGAAGTGGAACGAGAAAAAGTAGAGAATAATAAAAATCAATTTTCGTTTTAGGTAAAATCGTCGGTCCATCGGTCGCTGTCGGGCGACGCCGAAGGCGTCGCCTTAAGATCGTCGTGGCGCCGGGGGCGCCACGCTTGACCAGCGCCGTAGGCGCTGGTTGAAGAGCACGTCTAATCGCTACCGGCCCAACCTATCGACTGTAGTCTCCACCGGATTTTTCGACCTTTACGGGCCAAATTTTGGTGGGAATTGTTATTTTTGTGTGGGGGTGGAAACCCCACTAAAGAATTTGCATTAATATATTTCAAATCCGAATTATCTTTACTAATACGAAAAAGTGCAAATCTTTGATTTTGTGTAACGCTCGGTGGTTATCGGCAACTTTTTCTGAAAAAACACCCGTTCTGGGATTTGAACCCGGGTCGGCTCGCACCGTAACCGAGCACCTTGCGCACCACGCCACCTAGGCGGCCTTACTTGCCAACGTGGAAACTTCCTGTAGAGATTCTGGCACAACTCGTGCTAAAATTGAAAGAACAACTCCTCTGCTACGAAATGAAGTTAAAATAACGGAACTATCTCGCCTAGAACACATGTTGGAGGCGATTTTGCAAGGCATGTTTTGAAAATGTTAAAAAATTGGCGAACTTTGGGGGCCATTTTGACCCACTTTCTATAGAAATTCTGGCACCACTCGTACTAAAATTGAAAGAACAACTCTTCTGCTACGAAATGAAGTTAA
>JARRAA010008283.1:0-30274 GCA_030557295.1 Ecitodaemon sp. MM-2014
CCGCCGGCGGCGCGCGGCGCGCGCCTGCGACCCGCGGCGTCGGCGAGACGAAATGAGCGGTTGCCGCCGCCGGCCGCCAGCCGCGGCGCGCGCTCTCGCGCGTCCATAAATCTAACGTTTCATATTTACAGCCCCGCTTCGTCCTTCTTTGCGACGACGGCCGTCGAGCGCGCTCTCCATGAGGAGGCGGCGCGGCGCGCCGGCCGCGGAGATACTCCAACGTTCATTATTACACGTACTTTCGGGTCCTTCTGCTTTGTATCCGATGCGTTTCCTCGCGTCGGGCATCATGTGGTTTTTTTCGCCCCGCTTTTTGCGGCGGCCATTTATCTTCTGGCTTTCCTCTCGCCCCCGCGTCGCCGGCGCCGCATTCATCATTAAGGCAGCTTTTATGAATCATTGATGAATATGCAGATACCAGTTGGATAAAGTCAAAGGGATTCCAATGGACGCCGAATCGGGTCAGCAGAATTTGTACCCTATAACCGAAAATCCTTATAAACGGCGACGATAGGGACCCTTTTAACCCAAATTATTGATTGCACTACTCCTTATTCTGGTTTCTTCGTAACTAAAAAATAATAAACAAGAAAACGCTCATTACTTATTACTCAATCAATTTTCTTGCGATTTTCCCAGGAAAATGTGAATTACGTGAGTAAATACTCAACTCAGTAGATAATTAGTCATATCACCGGCGCACTAACGATAATATCGTCGTGATCGAAAGTCCTGGTCCTGCGACGCGAGCGGCGCGAGTCCGCGCGTCGGCATCGCGCGAACGGACAACGCACAGGTGGCGGAGGACGAGGCGAGCGTGCGCGCTGCCGCCGCGCCGCCGCCGCCGCCGGCGCGCAGAGTGGGGGGGTCGGAGCCCGGAAAAGCGCCAGTACCAAGGGTGGTGTGTTAGGGGCGCCATCCTAATCGATGCCCGTAATAACGCTGCGATACGAAAGTCACGTTCTCGTCCTCTTCGGTCGTGATCTCGCGTCGCGTTTTTCGAAAATCCGTCACAAATGTTCCTTTCTCTAAATCCAGTTGTTAGCAGTAATTAGTGCGGGCCAAAAGTTTGTGCGACTAAAAACGACGAAAAACCGTGTGCCGAATACGTGAAACAACAAAATGTGCGTCTAGGATTTTTTCTCGTTTCGAAATTGAAAATTTTTCCGAAAAACAAAAAAAAATTATCGGCGGATTTTTTCGACGGGAAAATGAGACATAATTGAACGAGAGACGCGCGCGAAGATGTCCCGCGAAAGTGCCCGGCCCATTGACATGTTTTCGGCGCGCCGGATGCGCGCGGTGTGGCTGTCCTGTGTGATCCTGTGCGTGGATTTAGCGAGGGCGGCGAATCTGAAGGACGGTGAGTGCGGCGCGCTGTTGATTCTTAATTTTTTTCTCGCCGGCCGGGACGCGCGCGAATAAATCAGCGACAGTTTGTTTTCGGGCGACGCCGCCGCCTGCCGCTGGCGGCGGCGTCGCGCGAGCGCCGAAAAAATGCATATAAATCGTCGCAAATCAAGTGTAAAATTTGGAATAAATTACGAGCGGGGATATAAATCACTCGCGTCGGCATTTTTCCATATAACTTTCTCGTATAGATATACAGAGTGTTCAAAAATTAAAAAAAAAAAATACTGAGAAAAAAAGTTCATAAAAATTTTTAAAAAATTTAACGAGCGAGTAAATATTTTTAATTAAAATTTAATGAGCGCTCGGATAATGAATTTTTCGAGCGTTAAATTGCAAAAACGCGAAATAAAGTTCGCGCTGGAAATTAAGTCGGGAAGCGAGCGCTTGCCGAGCGCATTATGCAGCGCCAAGGACGTTAGAGGAGACTTACGGCCCGTCCGAAATAGTTTATGTTCATTGGGGCGTGTAGAAGTTATTATAATCGTGTACGAACTCGTGTCGCGTACCTGCGCGCTCGTTGGGCTGCCGGCGTTTCGGGCGCGGCGAAAAAACGCGCGCGCAATTTCGCAATCGTAATTTTCGCAATTCCCGGCGTGCGCTCCCCGGACACGGCGCGTCGAGAGGCGAGTCGACAAATCTTCGCCGCCCCCGCGCGAAATGAAGTTCGCGGAGCGCACGGTGGCGCGCGCCGCCCGCTTTTTTCCGCAGCCGTCCGCCTTTTTAACTTTATATGTTTTTTTTTCGCGGGCGCGCGCGCGGGCCTTTAAAAATTATTTATTCATTCGGGAAGCGCGCGTCCGCTCGCCTCCAAGCGGGCGGCACCGGCGCGCACCTTTTTCTCTCTTGCGCGGCGGCGTCGGTCGCCCCCGACCTCAAATCCTGCGCCGCGACGACGGCCACCTGAAAAATGCAGCAATTAGTATGCATTTCGTCGTAATTGTTTGCGCGCTCTCGCCAGGCGCGGATTAGTCGTGGAAATAGTGTTACGGCGGTGCCGGGCGGTTCCGCGGCAAAACGCTAAGTAATTTGTCCACGCGAATTCATTAGCGAGACTTTCCGCGGGCTGCAGGTCGCCGGCGCGCGCGAGGCGGCGCGCGGCGTGTCGCCGACGAAGCGCGGATTTAAACATCACTTTGTTTCAGCGGTAATGAATTCCATTCGGATTCACGAACGCCGCGCGCGTCCCGCGCCGCCGCGTACTTCATTTTTATCCACGCGCTGCGTTTTATTTGCATAAAAATGTTGCAATTCACTCGCGGCATTATGCGGGCTTAAATTATCATTATTTCCGCGCATTTCAACTCTGCGACTATGAATATTTACTTGAATAATAACAAAAATAATGTTTAGCGCTTCTTGGAATAATTGTACTATATATTGATGTGAATTTGGTTGCCTAGGTTATTATTAGAAACAAATGAAAGACGATCGAAGTTGAGAGATATTTCAAGTGTTGCAAAAGTGGGGATGCCGCTCTAAGAAAAGCTTGACTATACAATGATGTAATCTTGGTTGCATGTTATTAGTAAAAAATGAACGAATGGCCTTAATGATAATATGCAGACCAAATACGATTATGTTGATGACGGTTTTTAGAAAGATTGACGGTTCACATGATTTTACTGAATATTTACTGAAATAATATCAAAAACAACAGTTGCTTTGCGTGTCGGTTCTTAGAATAATCTGACTATAAGCTGTTGTAAACTTGGTTGCCTAGGTTATTGGCCGAAAGAAATAAATGCTGGGAAATTTTGAAAGAGGAAAGTATTCGATCACTTCTGATAAAAGTGGGAAAATATACGATCATGTGGGAATATGCGCTGCACCAATTCTTAGAATAATTGTACTATATATTGATGTGAATTTGGTTGCCTAGGTTATTTCTAGAAACAAGTGAAAGACGATAGAAAGAGGCAGATATTCGAAGTGTTACAAAAGTGGGGGTATGCAGTACGTCACTTCTGAGAAAAACTTGACTATATAATAATGTAATCTTGGTTGCATAGGTTATTAGTAAAAATGGGAAAAAAATTAGAAACTGGCGTAAACCATGTTGCCTATGTAGTTGTTAACTGCTGAAAGTGGGAAATCCGAGGCAGTTCAAGTGGAACATTCATTGTCATATCTTAATCATAAATAAATTGATTCCGCCGCCGCCATAAATATTCAAAGTTTGGCCGCAGAGTGTTTGTTCGCGCCGAAGGTGAACGGAGGAACGAGGCTTGAAAGTGGCGGAAGTACGTGCGGCCGGCGAAAATCTATAGTTTCGAGGCAAACACATTAGGCGCGAGCGCCGGCGAGCGGCGGGGCGATATTCACGCACAATTTATTACTTATAAGGTTAGACCAGATCAGATTTAGATAATTCCCGTTTGCAGATAATCACGACCTCCGGCCGGGCGCGCGCGGCGCCCTCTCCGTCTGACTATTACTATTGCCATCACTATAAACGACGCCCGAGCACGACCTATTAGCCATTATTGTATGATACTTAACAATTTCCGCCGGCAATAATAGGCAAATCTAATAGAAAAGCTATAATGGAATCGCGCCGCGCGCCCCCGGTGCGGGCGAGATTAGAGTCGCCCGAAACTATTACTCGTCCAATGCAGCGGCGAAGATTATTACGCCGTGCGACCGCAAACATTGACCGCCGCGTCAATTATTCACAATTCGTTAACGTTAACGACTTATTTTCACTTCGAGCCGCTTCAGATTTCCATAATACGTCTCCTCACTTAACTGAAAACATTCTAACCTATAAACGAAATTAAATAATTTAAGAGATATCATTAACAGGTTCTTAGAATAATCGGACTATAGGTCGATGTAAGTTTGGTTGCCTAGGTTATTAGTAGAAACAAATGACGATCGAAAGACAGAGATATTTCAAGTGTTATAAAAGTGGGGGTATACAGGATGCCACTTCTTAGAAAAACCTGACTATACAATGATGTAATCTTGGTTGCCTAGGTTATTACTAAAAATGAACGAATTACTTTAACAGAAGAAAAGAAAAGTGGTTATAATATGCAGACCAGATCATTTTTAGAGAGATTGACGAATCACGTCATTTTACTAAATGTTTACTGCAATAATATCAAAAATAACAGTTGCTTTGCGTGCCGGTTCTTAGACTAATCGGACTATAAGCTGATGTAAACTTGGTTGCCTAGATTATTACCAGAAAGAAATAAATGCTCGAAGTTTTTTTACTTTCTATGGGATAAGGAGTAGTTATCCTCGATCACTTCTGATAAAAATGGGAAAATATATGATCACGTGTGAATGTGCACGGCACCGATTCTTAGAATAATTGTACTATATATATTGATATAAATTTGGTTGCCTAGGTTATTACTTGGAAACAAATGAAAGACGATAGAAAGAGACAGATATTCGGAGTGTTACAAAAGTGGGGGCATGCAGTATGTCACTTCTGAGAAAAACTTGACTATACAATGATGTAATCTTGATTGTATAGGCTACTAGTGAAAATGAACGAATGACTCTAATCGAACTAGTAAGTTTTACGAACAATATCTACTAGTATTAAAAAAAAAACTAAATTCCTTTAGGATTATACTGGTGAAGTTCCCCAAAGAAGCAGTCTAACTTAACATAAGACATTTAAACTTACAAATCTGCAAAATTTGCAAGCACCAACATTCTCCACACACTTCCTAGCTTCAAACATTTTAAGCAACAAATCTGCATAGTTTAAACAACCAAAATTGCCACGCAATTCTTAGTCCCGAAATTCGCCAAAACTGCACTCTAACCTAATCCAACCGAAACTAAAACATCTTAACAAATGAATGTGCACCGTGCAAACGCCGAAAATTTCTGCACAATTCCTGCTGGCACTTTTAAAAATAAATTCCCGTGGGATTGCGCTCGCGAAGTTCGGCAGAAAAAAAAACTCCTTATTGGAAAAGTTGGGATATATAATCTCCTATAAAACAGTTAACCTTCCAGCCACCGGGCAGCGCCGAATCTGACAGCGCCACTTCGCAGCGCGCCGCAAACGCTGACGGCGCTGTAAAAACTAACTGGCGGCGGGAAAGAAGCGGGAACGAACGAAGGGCGAGCGCACGCGAAACGTCGAATCCAGGACGAATGCGCTGTTGCGCCCTCGCAGCTTGTCGGGAGCGAGGGAAATTGATGAGCGAACAGACCGCATCGCCGCGCCGAGCCGTCCGGGGCGTTTTTCGCGCGCGGCGCGCGCAAAAAGTCAAGACAAAGTCGCTAATTGCGCGCTCTTCTTCTCGCTTTAATTTAATAACTTTTCGGCGCGAGCAAACAGAGATTCGCGCGAAATTGTTTAAGGGATTATCGCGCCGCCCGCTCGGCCGCGCGCGCAAGCGGCGGCAGTTTTTCGCAACCCTAATTTAACCCTAATTAAATTCTACACGCACCGGCGATTCTAATTTCTTTTACAGCGCTGTTAACACTGATTAGGAACGAGCGGTGCCGCGAGGGAGGAAGGGGCGAACAAATGCGCGGATAATTGATGGAAATTGGCGGCGCTCGTCTGCGGCTTAGATCCGGATCCGATCGAATAACAATTTTTGCTGCGCCAATTATCGACCGGCGGCCGCGCCAGATGGAGCGACGAACTTTTCCCGCCGGCGGCGGGACGGTTAACCAATTTTAACGCGCGCTTTGCCCGCCGAGTGGATGAAGCGACCGCCGACCGGGGGCGGCCTTCTCTCCGCCGCCGCTCCACGGGTGATTGACACGTCAATAAAAACCAACCGTCCGACGACGCGCGGATAACAAGTGTCCGAGCGCTTCGGGCGTCTCCGCGCGTCGCCGGCGTATTTTCGGCTCGGGGCCGGGCCGGATTGATGGCGTCCATTCCGGCGGGCTTGGCCCTTTCGCGCCGCCGCTGATAGTCTCATATTTCCATGTCGCCGGCGCGCCCTCGTCCTCCGAGGGCTCGCGTAAGCTAAGGAGGAGCGCGCGGCGCAGATCATGCATGAATTACGCGTTTTATCGTTTCGATTTTTTCGCGTCGCGCGCGGGGGCGAAATTATGCGCGGCGCGTGCGTTTAATTGCGCCCCATATATCCCGGGGCAAAAACAACGCCCGTAAATCACGAAATGTTGCTCTATTTTCGCGCGCGCGCCGCGTTTTTAATGGCGGCGCGAAAGTTCGATTTACGTCAGCGGCGAGAGTGCAAATCAAAGAAGTCGCCGGACGCGTCCGAAAGCGGAAAGTTCGCCGACGGAAGCGGGAAGTACACGAGAAATGTTTCGTCCGCCGTAATCGAATCGCCGAAAGTGGCGCGAAAAAAACAGGAGCGATGCGCTCGATGATCGAAAGGCGCGCGCAAACAACAGCGCGCCGCCGACGCCGAAAGCATCGAAGCATTGAAGCGCGGGCTAAGTTTTGATTAAAAAGTTGCGCGCCGCCCTTCCGCGCCGGATAGACGCGAAAGTAAATGTTATTTAGTCATAATAATTTATGGCGACGGCGAGTCGCGAGCGGGCGAGAGTTTGTTGTTGCCGTTCGCGTCTCGCATTTCCGTCAGTAACTAATTACTCAATGTAATGATGTTTATATTAAATTTACGCCTCGCACTTTCGCATGATGTAGCAAATGGTATTATAAGGAGTCTGTTGGCAAACAACAAATTGTAGCATTGATTATGGGTTGCCTAGCAACGTCGGCTGATTTTTCATCGGTAGTTTTTGGTTGTTTACGGATTATTATCGATCAGTTTCGTCAAATGTTTGTAAAAGTAATGAAAGATGGATAGATTATCTATCAAGTTTATTTAAATGAGTTTTGTCTAACCTCGAAATCTTGGATGGTACGACTGTTCAAACTTCGAAGTTCTCAACTCTAAAATTTAGTGGGTGACAATAGTTTTTTGTTTATAACATTCGTAATAACTAGAAAACAATGTTGTAGACAGATAAATTATCTACAACTTTTGTTAAAATAATTGTTTTCTAACCTCAATAGTTAGGAAGTTATGACAGTTCGAAATACGCAGTTCTTGTAGTTGTCGTTCTTGCTACTATTTTGCGTTAAATTTAAACAATTGATAATCAAAATTGGGCCCAAAGGTAAAAAAATATTGAGATTTATCAACAAACACTATAACCTCTTCTGCTGTAACATTTCCGTCCCAATAACATAAACAACTATATTAGAAACTCTGGATCCGAAAACTTCGTCCACCAAAAGCATCCCTGTCTTTGGGATTTGATTAATATCGATTAATTTTTGCAAAAATAATTAAAGATAAATAGATTATCTATCAATTTTGTTAAAATGATTTTTTCTAACCTCGAAATCTTGGAAGGTATGGCTATTCAAAGTTCGCAGTTATCAATTCTAAATTTGAGTGGATTACAATAGTTTTTTGTTTGTAACAATCGTAATAATAATGATGTCAACAAAACTAGAAAACAATGTTGTAGACAGATAAATTATCTACAACTTTTGTTAAAATAATTGTTTTCTAACCTCAATAGTTAGGAAGTTATGACATTTCGAAATATGCAGTTCTTGTAGCTGTAGTTTTTTCTTCTTTTTTTGCTTTAAATTTAAATAACTGATAATCAAAATTGAGTTCAAAGGTAAAAAATGTTGAGATTTATCAACAAACCCTATAATCTCTTCTGCTGTAACTTTTCCGGCCTAATAACATAAACAACTATATTAGAAACTCTGGATCCGAAAACTTCGTCCACCGAAAACATCCCTGTCTTTGGGATGGTAGTTTTTGATAGTTTATTGATTAATATCGATTAATTTTTGTAAAAATAATTGAAGATAGATAGATTATCTATCAATTTTATTTAAATGATTATTTTCTAACCTCGAAATCTTGGAAGGTATGGCTGTTTAGAGTTCGAAGTTCTGAACTCTAAAATTGAGTGGTTGGCAATAGTTTTTTGTTTATAACATTCGTAATAATAATGCTATCAACAAAACTAGAAAACAATGTTGTAGACAGATAAATTATCTACAAGTTTTGTTAAAATAATTGTTTTCTAACCTCAATAGTTAGGAAGTTATGACAGTTCGAAATACGCAGTTCTTGTAGATGTCGTATTTTCTTAATTTTTGCTTTAAATTTAAACAATTGATAATCAAAATTGGGCTCAAATGTAAACATTTTTTGAGATTTACCAACAAACCCTATAACATCTCCTACTGTAGCGTTTTCCGCACTAATAGCATAAGCAACGATATTAGAGACTCTGGATCCGAAAACTAAAAGTACATTTAAGCGCATTACCCCTAATGCTCCGGTCCGTTGCCTTTTGTGCGGACGCGAGCAAGCAACATGCGAATCCGTGTCGTATCAGTTGTTTTGCATAAACAAAAAAACTAGTTCACCAGGTGCGCGGATCGCATCGAGAATTTGATAAATCCGAGGGCGCGAAAATCATAATTAAATCTCCATTTCATTCGCGCGCGAGGCAATTACCGCGCGTTTTAATTCGATCAATTTTCATTTCCAATTTGGCGCCGCGCGATGGACGCATGTCGATCGCCGGCAACAACTAAAAAAAATCATAATAATAAACGCCATGAATGTCGGCAATCGCCTCGTCGCGTGCGAATTAAATTTCGGGGCGAAGAATATGCGATTGGCGGCCGTCCGTCATTTTCGCTCCTGCAAACTACGAACTGCAGTGGCGCATTTTAAATTAATCAGCTCGGTGCGCGCGCGCGAAACGAAGAACAACACGATTAATGTTGCCGAATATCAATTAATTGCGCAACGACGCAATTAATTTAAATCAACCAACTATGCGCGCCGCGCGTAATTACCAATGAATATAAACGACGGATTAATTACGTTTCGCGCCGGCCGGCGGCGCGACGGTAATGCGATTATTGCTCGAATCGCGCTTTTTTCGGGCGCATCTTTTGCGACGCGTTCATTAAACAGCGCCGGCGCCACGTCGAAATTAATGATCTAAACTTTGCGACGGCGCGAATTGATGAATTAAAAACGCTGCGGACTTGAATCGCACGTTTGCTGCCCATAATTGGATTTTCCAATGTCCAAAAATCGTCAATTCGTGATAAACCTCTGGTGCCCTCGAATAATTTCATCGGAAAACGCTGGCACCTAAAACAAAACAAAAAAGAATCGACGCCTTCATTTGCATTCCGCCCACTCGATGAGACTTCGGTCCAACTACCAAATTCGTGCATATTGTTCGGTCCTCCAGGGCCCTCTTGATGGACATTGAAATGCGGCCGTAGACAGACGTCCGAGTGGGCGCCCGGCGCTGCCCATTTTAAGAACTTTCGAAGCGCGCACGCCGCGCACGCCGCCACCGAGCCCAGTTCGTCCGGCGATGCAATCTCGCCTCGGCCCGGACGCCGGGGCTATCAAGTGGTCGTGCGCGCCGACATAGTTGCGCGAGCAAACTACATCAGCGAACGCGTTCTTCCGCCGCACGGATCGGGACGTCCGTGCGCGCCTCGTCGACTTGATATTCACCCATGCGGTTGCTCTCTTTTCGGGATTTATTCGCGCTTTACTCGGAACTGCGATCCGCACTTGCACTTGTAGGTTATTGTGCTAGGTTTGTGTTGTGGAGCGCAGGAGCTTCGTCGCATTGGAATTGTCGCTGCGGTCGTCAGCGCAGTCCCCCCCTAGCGACGGCCGACCGTAGGGGAACTAGAGACGTTGTCACGTTTCCTTGGCGCACGGAGATGTTGGTTTTTCACATTCAACTGTGGAAAAAGTGTCCTGGAATGGTTCTTTAATGTGTTATAGTAGTAGGACAATTTGTTGATATAATTGAAACAAGAAAGATCTGTTCTAACACGTATTGTAGGACGGGCCAGCTCCTCCCAATCTCCCACTCCAAATATTTCCTTGTCACAACAGTGAACTGCGACGTTGCCATACTTTTCGGATATATCTAGAGGTATATTGCTACCTTAAATGTATCTTTATACAAAGCCTGCTTGAATGATTCTCCGAGGAGTTCTGATACTAGAACAATTGACTATTATCATCTCTGTTATCAACTGTGTACTATCATGCATTCTTTCAACTAGGTTCATAGTATCATAACACCTTGGAAGACAACTCAACTCCTCCCAGTGTCCCACTCCAAAACTTTACCTGTCACAACAGTGAACTGCGACGTTGCCATATATCTCCAGTGCACATTTGGAATATCTGCCAAATATGCATTCGAAAATACAAATTAGTGTCAACATTTAAGTGAGAAAAACATGTGCCCCCATGCACATATAATCCCGCGACTAAACAGCACTCACTTATTAATCGCACGGTTGCGGGCGATGCAGTGCCACATAACGTTCGCAACCGCGAGCGATTCTGTTGCGCGTCGTCGGCGAGGAGGACTTGTGGACTCGACAAATGTCCTCAGTAATTCATGAAGTCAACCGCGGCGCGGCGAGCGCGTCGGCCCGCTTGTTTAGCTCGCGGATCTTAATATTTCCCATTCGGGGAGGCGCGCGCCTCAAATATTAATGCGCTGCGGTTTGGCGGCGCGCTGCATCCCCGACGGCGAAAACATCGCTGCTCCGTTTGCGTGCGCCGTTTCTTACCGCGCCTCGCGTTCGCGGTGTGCGGGATGATCCCGGCGCGACGCACGAGCGAGAGGGCGGCGCGCTCCCGATCCGTCATGTCTTTATTTTAAAGGGATCGCCGCCGTAACTGGAAACTCGCCGAACTTCGAGCCGAGGACTAGTCGAGTCCCGTCCGAGACCGGCGAAGTACTGCGGAACTAATTAAGAGCCTGTTTGAGCGGGCGGCGGCGCGGTTTTGCGCGTCGCGAAGATATGCCGCGCGCGCGCGCAACAGAAATTCGACGGGTCGGGGCCTGCGGACCGGAATCTCAAGTAATCCCATTAATGAGAAGAACCGCGCGTCCAGGCGCTTCTTGCGCTTCGCCCGAACAACCGAACAACCGAAAAAGGAAATTTCGTGTGTTCAACGCGCGTCGCCCGGAAAAACGCTCGAAAAACAAGCGGACGCGTTCGATAAACCAAACCGACTAATAAATAGCGCAACCCGCCGGAAACTTCCGCCTCTTTGTGTCTCCCGCGCGGCAAACGCGCGCGCCCTTTGTAATTCCACGCGCCCGGGCCCCGAATATTTGGCTTTGTTCCCCGAAAGCCGCATGGAAAACACTCCCACCGACGGTTTTATGTTGCGCGCCCGAACATTGTTATCGCGACGAAAAGTGTCGCCGCGCCGAAGAGCGCGAGATTCTTGACCCGCCGCCGCCCCCGGCATTCCGGCAAGGTAACGAGAGACACGACAATCCACTCAAGACCCTCAGGTGCGGCGCGGATGTGTGCGCGCACGGGCGTATCGATTAATCAAACTTTAATTGATCCCCCGCCGACCGAGAATGCGTGCCGCCGCCGCCGCCGGCTTTGATCGCTCGCTCGCAACGGCGGCGGCACCCTCCTCGTTGCCCGTCTCCGAGGGCGCAAGCGATGCGCGAGGCATTCGTCCGACACGCCGAAAGTGGATCTTAATCAGCGCTCGCTTCGCCGTCAATCAATCAAGCCGTAACCTCGCGTAACCGAAAAAATCTCGTCGCGCAAAGTGCGCCTAACGCCTTCCGCTCCCGGATTTTACGATCTCGCACTGGATTTTCATAAATTCTCCCGCTCAACGGGGCGCGCCGCCCCTCGCGCAACTGCTTTGTGCTGCGCCGCCGGCGGCCTCGCCGCTGCAGCAATTTCTCGCTGCATTCTTGTGCAGTTTATGTAGGGCCACGCCTGATGTTCCGCTCTTTCATATTTCTCGCCGCGCGCGCCGCTCGGGGCCAGCGCCTGCCGCCGGTAAATGAAGAGCGGGCGCGCTCGGAATTATAAACGATCCGATTGGAAAGCGCTGCTGTACAAACACGGCGAAATAACACGAATTTATGGGAAATCGTAAGTTAGGTTAGGTTGGGTTGCTGCTAACAAAAACATATACCAGTGTGCAGCGTCACTAGTTATGGCCATAACTTGTTTAGTCCCATGCCCCATTAGGGAAAAAACATAATCGTAACGTTTGATTCGTCATTATGGCTTAGTTTTTAACTGAAGAGCAAGGTTATGTGGAGGTACCACTGTATTATGACTTGAAAAGGCGGGAAATTTGAATAAAAGTTAGAAGAATAAATTTCAACAAACAAACAAACAAAATTTACAAGAAATCTGAGATATTCGCTCAAACCGGGCCTCCCCTACATGACACTTTGACGTCATGTTGTTTAGTTCAATATTCTACCACTAGATGTCGCATGAATCGCGTGCAAGTGGCAGTCTATATTATGACTAAAAAGGCGAGAAATTGAAAAGAAGGTCAAAAGAATAAACTTCAAACAAACAACACAAAAAGAGCTTTTGCAGGATAGCGTAAAATACAACAAATAAGAGATTTCGTTTCAAATGAGTCTCCCCTACATGTCATTTTGACGTCATGTTCTTTAGTCCAATGTTCCACCACTAGATGTCGCATGAATTGCGTGCAGGTGGCAGTCTATATTATGACTTAAAAAAGGCGGGAAATTTGAATAAAAGTTAGAAGAATAAACTTCGACAAACAACACAAAATGTTTTTTGCAGGACAGTGTAATTTAGAAGAAATTTGAGATATTAGCTTTAGCCAAGTCTCCCCTACATGACATTTTGGCGTCATATTTAGTTCAATATTCTACCACTAGATGTCGCATGAATCGCGTGCAAGTGGCAGTTTATATTATGACTAAAAAGGCGAGAAATTGAAATAAAAGTCAAAAGAATAAACTTCAAACAAACAACACAAAAAGAGCTTTTGCAGGATAGTGTAAAATACAACAAATAAGAGAATTCGTTTCAAATGAATCTCCCCTACATGACATTTTGACGTCATGTTCTTTGGTCCAATGTTCCACCACTAGTTGTCGCACGAATCGCGTGCAGGTGGCAGTCTGTATTATGACTTAAGAAAAGGCGGAAAATTTGAAGAATAATGCGCGCCGGTTTTCCGTAAAGATTACGCGTAAATAAAATTACGTTGGAGCGGCAGCTGGTCGGATTTCAATTGCCGCGAGATAAAAAAAGAGGAGGCCTCCTTCGACTTACGGCCATTGAAGGCAGCGCCACTAATAGATTCAAGCTATCGTTATATCGCCGGCATTCGGGCGCAACAAATAACCTACACTTACCCGGGCGCCATCCATTAGAGCCGCCCGCCAGCCGCGGGGCGGCAGTCGTTTATTTCGCCATTTTTGCTCGACGCCGCCGCGTTGTTGCGCCGCGCGCGGGATCAAATCTAAAGATTCCGACCGTTCGCCGCCTCATTTCGCGCACAAAGCCGCCCTCGTCGCGCCCCAAATCGCCCGACGCGTCGCCCTTTATTTTTCATTTAGTCACAGTCGCATTCTGGATTTCTTTATCGCAATAATCCGAAAACTGGAATCGCATCGACTCTCGATGATTTATGCGCGGGCGAGACGAAGGTCGCGCGGCCCTCGAACGCTTCAGATAAGTTCCTGGGCCGAAGGGTGCGCGGTCGGCGCGGTTGTTTGTCTTCGGGCTCGAAAGTGAAAATGATTTATTATTAACGCGCCTCGTTAATAACTGATATATCTGGGATACCTGCGCGCCCGAAGGCCCGACGGTCCACCCCTTTCGGTCCTTCGCGAGGAGGGCGCTTAACGAGCACGGAATGCATCCGCGTTTACTGCGATGTCCCATTCGATGCTGCGCGCGTTCGGGATACCCGCAGCGCGGCGCAAAGCCCTCTTCCTCCGTCGCGGGGGATGCCGGCGAGCGGGGCGCACAAAAGGACGTGTCCGCGTCCATTGTCACGCTCGCGGAGCGTTCAAAGACCCGCTTCTCTTTTCACTTCTTCGTGCCTTTATTTCGAGCGTTTTCATTGCGCCGCCGCCGGTTGTTCCTCCCCCTCCCTCCAACGCATCAACATCAAAGCGACGATAGTTTGGCGCATGCACGGGCGAATTGCTTTTTTCCCATCGTACAGACACCTTAATTAATTAACGCGCGCGAGGCGCTCGGTTAACACCTTTGCTTTGCAATTAACGAGATTAATGATTGCGCGTGCCGGAGGACGACGTAGACGCCTAACGCTCAAGTAATTGCTGCGTGAATTATTCAGGGTTGTTAGGTTGTCATGGATAGGGTGGAATTTGGTTCGTTTTAAGTCAGTTTGTCGGAGAGACGTGGTGAGCTGACTTCTTGCTCGATCAGCGGCGGACTTCTAACTGATCTTTGACTGCTTGTCGTTTCGCGTCAATTCCATTCCAATTCCAATTGAGCGGCGTGCATTGGACAAGCGTTGGTGTCTTAAGTCTCTGCGGGGTTGCTACAAATAAAATCGTTTGGTTTATTATACGGATCATCCTTTGCAGGCATGATTTGATTAATATTTTACCTGTAATGTCCTTGAAGCGATCCAAACAGACTGAAACGACTCGTCAAGATTCGTCCTTCTCGTTCACAATTTAATATTAACAAACAATTAATGGTTAATGTTACGTTGTGTCTCAAAAACAGTTAAAAAAAGACCAACATAACCTAAAGCATGTCTCCGACATTACTCTCCAAGATTTATCCTTCGCGTGCTGGTTTTTACGGCCCCGGGAGTAATAAACGTAGACGAAGCATTCCATTGACAATTGCCTCGGCCCGTTCGGCTTCGACGTGTCTTTTTTGCCGCCGCGCCGTCTGGCTGCGAGCGCTCCGGCCGCCGCCGCCGTCTGGCCGCTCCATTATCCATGCGCATTGCGAATGCGCCCTGTCCGGCGCGGCGAAAATTTCGCTCGGGAATCTTTGACGTTCGACAATAATGGCCGACCGAGCGGCGGAATGTCGCGCATCGGCAGACAATCTCCGTGGGGTGGGCGCGACTCGATAGCCGCCCGCCCCCGCCCCAGCGCCGGGATAAACTATGCATGCATCCCGGCGGAGCGGTACGCCTGACGTAAATGTTCATGTTGCCGGAGCGATTGTCATTAAAATTGCAGCGCCAACGGCGGCATAGAGCGGCGGAACATTTTCGAGCGCGAGGTGTTGCAGCGCCGCCGCCGCCGCCTACGAAATAAAGAAAAGGCAAAAAAAACGCGTCGTCCATTTAAATGACGAACGGCGTCGTGCCTCGCGACGGCGCGTATACTTTATTGCGCGTCGGCGCCGAATTTGTTTGCGAGATTGCCCATTCAGGTCCGGCGACGTTGCTTAAACATTGATTTAGGGCTTTAATCAACAGCCGGAAATATAAAGTCTCTTAATTTCTGGCTTACAATTAGTCGACGGGCGGGAACAAGATGGCGGACGGAGAGCCGCCATTAACGCCGAATTAAGTTTCGCATTCCGGATCGGGGTCTTATTAAATTCTTGTCGGAGAGCGAATTAAACTCGCACTTGGATAGATCGCCGCGACGCAGGCGAACGAGAAAATCAACTCTGCACGTGCGATGTCCCGCAATATATTATTTATAAATTCGGTTCGCGGAAGACGCCGGCGACATTTTCATTTCTCTTCAATTGCCTTCGCGAGAGCACTGCGCCCGTCGTCGATTGCGCGACGATCGCGCGGCGTTCGTCGTTTGTCGTCGCCGAGCGCTCAATATGTGACGCGGGCGCTCACGTTCCGGACGAGACAAAAGGCCAAAAAAATAAATTGAATCGTGTTCCTCGCGGTATGATACAAGGAGCCGCGTGCGGCACGAAAGCGTCGCTCACGTTCCTGAAATCCAACCGAAAATTTGTAATATGTGGATATTGTGGATATTAGTATCATCTTTCTCGCGAAGAGTGTTCCTTTTCATCTTTTTACGCCGGTTTGATGCTGGAGCGGGGTGAAAGTGCGCATGCGCACTGCGCAGCAGTGAAAAAACGCATTTACGCACTGCTTGCGATGAAAAAATGCTTTTTGCACGATCCAACATTGGAAACGTGTCGAGGGGATGAAGGCAAACATGTTTTCAACAAATGTTAATACTGAACCATCAATCCATGACAATATTACAATCACTAGTATTGTGTGTTGCATAAATGTTTAATATAAATGACGTCCTCCAATCGTTGGAAGGTTTTCCGCTCGGAGAGAAATCTTTGTTCCGAATTAGCTTTCCGTGCCATTTGATCATAATCATGCCGGCGAATAAAAAGGGAATAAAACATCCCTTGCGCGGCAACCCCACCCGCGAAAGTTTTTTCGAGCAGCGTTTTTCGTATTAATTTCTTTCCGTTTTGCGCTGATGCAGTATCATCATCAAAGCGCAGTCGGATCTTTAATAGCTTTTCTTTGCCCCCTCGGATGTATGCGCGCGGCAGATAGCGAACGGACCATTATTTTAAATTACACCCCGATATTCGTTCCTCGAGACGCCGGAGGTACGCGAGCTCGTCGGCGGACACACTGCGAGCAGTGAAAACGAGATAAAACTTTGCTAACATAAGTTGATACTTCCTACCCTTCAAGATTGCGTCGATCCCTCGCTCGAGGGATGCGCTCGATCCGGTGCTTGTTAGCTCCGCTCGGTTGTGCCCTTTTTTTTTGCGCGCGCGATATTAGCACGTGCAAAGTGCGGAATTAAACAATTAGCCGCGCGCCCGATCGACATTGCTAATAACTTAATCTCCGAGCATCCCCATTAGTCCCGGCGTGGGAAGCGTCGCCGCGCGCGCCTCTCGAATATCGCTCACGTGCAGATCCGAAGATGCGCCCGCTCGATGTGCGTCGACCTCCCTCTCATTACTCAAGAACCGCGCGCGGGGATTACGGTGCCGCTCTCGCGGATCGGATGAGGTGAGCGGCATTATTTAACGTCGAGCGCCCCCAGTTACGTCTGTCAGCGCGGCTCTTAGGCGAAACTTTTGCGATGATGTATGGCGCGCGCGCGGGGGCGGAAGCGAAACACAACCGTTAGATGCGCGCCGACCGACGTCGAACAACGCGCGCAACGTATTATCAAAATTACGCGTCGGCGTTCGGCGGAAATTGTAAAGCGAGAGAGGGCCGAGTGCCTGCTTGTCAACAGCGCCGTTTTGGATGGCGCTCGGGGAGGGTGTCCACTTGTCCATTCGTTCGTAGATCGCGCACGAAAACTAAAAATTCGTTTTCCTACCTGAGCATCCTTTTTTTCCACTGCAAACAGTGCGTAAAACAGGACTTTCTTCTTACTACTTCGCCACTCGCTTATTTTTCACTGCAAGCAGTGCGTATACACTTTTTTTCACCACTACGCCCCTGTCACTCACTATCTAAAGCGCATGCGTGACATAATCGCATGTATTTACATTGCCAACATCATTTTAAAACAAATTAACACAGAAATATAGCGATTTTCGAACACTGAGTAGGTAAAACTAGTTGTCTGAAAGTATTGTGTGTTGCCTATGCTGTTTCCAATTACTGTTCGACAACTCTCCGATAGTTGGCGCTATGACAGTCAGTCACAAACATCTTGTGCTTGATGCTAACAGATAATAGATGGCGCAGTGCGCTCCAACAGAGCAAAAATATATTAGCAACGGGTGTAATTTTAAACAAAATTACGTTACCAGCAGATTAATAGATAGCGCACATAAATTAGTGCATATAATAAATGCGCATCGGACTTTAACCATAATTTCCAGCCATAACGCCGAGATAGACGTGAAATATTGCCCGCTTCACTATTAAATAACAATCCAGATGCGCCGATAACGCGAACGTAATGAGCACAAAACTGCGCCGAGCCGGCGCGCGGAAAGTAATGATAAATAACATAAAACTGCTAATGCGTGGCCGGCGCCGACGCGAGCGCCGCCGCGGCGCACGAATGGAGAATTCACGATCCGCTTTAATCCGGCCGTTTTTCTCTTCGGCGAGCGGCGACGAAATCACGCAGGGCGCGGTCTCCTGCGTGCACTTTCGCCGCAGCTCGCATCTCATCCCGTCGCGCTCGCAACTTTTCCGCGTTTCGCTGTTCGGTTGTTCGGCCATTGTTCGCCGCGCAGTTGCCGTCCTGCCCGACACGCGCACGCGAGAACGACACGATGTTGTTTCGGATCGGGCGCTTTTAAATATGTAAATCCGTGGCATAAAAAATAATTTTAAAAAAACTTCAATTGTTTTTCTACGTTGTGCATGTTGATGTATCAGTGCATTGCACTCGTTAGCCGGAATGTTGATTAAAGTTCGTTTTACCGGGTGCAATTAATATCAATAGCAAACGATATCGTTTCGGTTAGAAAGTCGATACACAACTTTAATCGACGC
Organism: Ecitodaemon sp. MM-2014; assembly: GCA_030557295.1. Taxonomy (NCBI): domain Eukaryota; kingdom Metazoa; phylum Arthropoda; class Insecta; order Coleoptera; family Staphylinidae; genus Ecitodaemon; species Ecitodaemon sp. MM-2014. The sequence goes on from JARRAA010008283.1 coordinate 18,648, forward strand.
GTCACGTCTATAGGTATTTCTATATCGATAATATTATTCCGATTATAAAGTCGATGTGCATGTTTAATCGATACTTCATGCATATCGATTGCATGTTTTCGTATCGATAACATTATTTCCATTATAAAGTCTATTTACAAATTTAATCACGTATATCGATATTAATATCGATATTCTTGAATGTAAAAAAGCAGCGACTTGCGTGCACGCAGTCTTTATTTACCGTGCTTACGATTTTATCCGCGATTTCAAACACGAACGCTAATAATGTTGCTCGCCGGGCGCAAATCAGGCCGACATATAAAATGCGCAGGGCGGCGGACAACGTGCTCGTTCGACTTTTAAATATCGCCGCTTGATAATTGCCGCTTGTGAACATGACAACGTACGTTTTTTGTTTTCAGGCGGCATTCGTTTGTTTCAACTCGTGTTAGGTGTTGATCGCTTTGTTTAGACCGCGATTACGAATAGCGTGTCGCACGTAGTCGCACGGCGATGTTATCGATATATCGATAACAAAAAAATCGATAAATTTTTTAAATAAACTACAAGTATCGGTTTGGCTCGGTGTCGATATTTTGTCTCTAGCAACGATCGGCCGTTGTTTGTTGTTCGGCGCGAATTTAATAAAATATCAATGCACTAACCTGCTTTATTCGCCGACGACGAGTTGCGCGATTACCGCACGCACACGCGGCGCGCATTAGCGGGTGTTGTATCGTTGTTCATTAAATTATGATTATTTCGGCTTATAAAATACGTTTGTAGCAATAATACCTGCCCGACGTGCGCGTATAATGATGAGAATCATTGTACGTTAGTGTTAGATTACGTATACAAGAATATAAAGAAGCAAAATATAAAACGTTTACTTACGTTTGAGAAGGATCACCTGTTATCGCACAGGCACGAAGAGACGCACATAACGTGCACGTTCAAACATGTTCATGCGTTTCATGACTTCAGCCGAACCCCTTTCCTAGGATTTTCTACCTGCGCCTAACGAACTCACCGACGTACGTCTTTGTATGGGCGGTACAATCTGCAAGAAAAGGAAAACATACGTGAGTGAGTCGTTGATTAGTTACAGAGGATTTTTGCATTAACGGACGTCCGAATTTAGGTAGAGAAGGAACACCTGTTTCGGCAATGTGCGGGAAGGAGATGGAGATAGGTCGCACGTCTGCAATGCATGCACATGCGCCTCGCGGCCGCTGTTGATAACAAGTGAATAACGGTGACCGATATTCACTTGTTATTCACTTGTTATTCGCATAGTGGTGTTTTGGTGCTTCGTCGCTGGTTTCCAATTCGAAGAATCCCGTGCCAATTATTAAGCGCTTCCCGCAGGATCGCGTCGCGTCCAGGTAAACGAATTTATTTTTGTCACCGCGCATTGCCTATCGTAGATACGCGCGAAATTAATTAAATATCAATGCACTAACCTGCTTTATTCGCCGACGACGAGTTGTGCGATTACCGCACACACACGCGGCGCGCATTAGCGGATGTATCGTTCATTAAATTATTATTATTTCGGCTTATAAAATACGTTTGTAGCAATATTACATGCTCGACGTGCGCGTATAATGATGAGAATCATTGTGCGTTAGTGTTAAATTACGTATACAAGAATATAAAGAAGAAAAATATAAAACGTTTACTTACGTTTGAGAAGGATCACTTGTTATCGCACAGGCACGAAGAGACGCACATAACGCGCACGTTCAAACATGTTCGTGCGTTTCATGACTTCAGCCGAACCCCTTTCCTAGGATTTTCTACCTGCGCCTAACGAACTCACCGACGTACGTCTTTGCATGGGCGGTGGAATGTGCAAGAAAAGGAAAACCGACGTGAGTGAGTCGTTGATTAGAGTCAGATGATTTTTGCATTAACGTACGTCCAAGTATCGGTAGAGAAGGAACACTTGTTTCGGCAATGTGCGGAAAGGAGATGGAGATAGTTCGCACGTCTGCAATGCATGCGCAAGCGCCTCGCGGCCGCTGTTGATAACAAGTGAATAACGGTGACCGTTCACTTAACTTGTTATTCACTTGTTATTCGCATAGTGGTGTTTTGGTGCGTCGTCGCTGGTCTCCAATTTGAAGAATCCCGTGCCAATTATTATTAAGCGTTTTCCCAGGATCGCGTCGCGTCGAGGTAAACGAATTTATTTTTGTCACCGCGCATTGCCTGTCGTAGATACGTCTGTATCGCGCGCGTCGGCTCGGCGGAGCGGCGGCTGAATGACAAAGCGCCGCGGCGACGAGCCGACGTCTTGATGGATTATATTTCAAATTCGCGCAATTTCCGCCCCGACGCGCACGTCTCAATAAACATTTCGCCGCCGCGAAAGATTGTCGCTTAGGAAAAACGAGCGCCGACAGTTTTAAGGAAAGACAACGCCGCAACCCTCTCGAAACGCAACCGAGAGCTGTCGGCCCAACGGAACATGATTTACGAGCGGCCATTAAGGCGCGATAATTTTTCGCCGTGCACGCAATTAGCATGACTTGGCGGCGCGCGCCGAAACGCGGCAGGCGGCGATCGCCGCCGGCGCGGGTTCACAGTCACCTGGTTTCGCACGCCGCCGGGGATGCTCCTAACACGCGTTATCCAGCCGCCGCCCGTGCTCTGCGCGCGCGCACATCCGACGGGGACGATGGGGCTCACACTCGCGGAGGCGGGACGTGCTCTGCGCCAGCGTGTCTCGAAATCAATCATGTCCCTCGAGAGCATCAATCTGGAGCTTCGGCCGGCACGTATCCTGCACTTTTGAAGTTTCCGTTTTTTTTCTCTCGCTTTTTCAATACGTATGCGCTGCTCGAAGATTTGCTCCACGGAGGAACTCCCAGGGCACGTTCCCGCTTATTGATACAGAGCAACGGGACGGGCGCATCGCAAGTATTAATGGTGTTAAATCCGCCGTCGATGTTCGGTCTTATTTTCTGTTCTGTTTTAGTTCCGGAAGACGTGCGACTCCCCGACCTCGCGGCTTATCCAGCGCGCTCGTGTTGTGACAAGTGCCTCCTCGCTTTTCCACTGACAAATTCTTATTATCCCGAGCGTAATTCTCTCGCCCTCCGCCGCCTGGCGCTCGTTATGCGCGTCACGCGTGACGCCGCCGCCGCCGCCTCGGAAGCATATCTGTGCGTCGTCACCCTCTTTAGCCTCTTAAGCTTATCAATTTGTGTATGCCGCGGCGAGCGCCGCGCTGATCTTCGCCGCAGTCAGTTCAATACTCCGGCGGCGGCGGCGGCGGCGGCGCGCTTTGTTTCGAACGAATTGGATATTGAAATGCACGATGAAGTGCTCGCAAAGCTTCGCGGCTTAAATATGGTCGACGACGAGGGGGGCACGCCGTATAAACATTCGCTTTGAATTTCGTCAAGTGGCGAAGCGATAATTTGCACGCTAGGGTGTCATAAGGGTATCGCTCCCCGTCGCCCGTCTTTGCGCGCGGCAACGCCAGGAGCGACTTGCGCACGTGAGCGTCGCATTAGAGGCGTCCCGGACTGGGGGTGGGCGGCGGCGGTTGAGGGTTTCGACGAGCGCATGCCACGCCGCCGGCGCGCGAGCATAATTCTTTGTGCGATTAATTATGCAACGAGCGCGCAATTAATTGCGAGCCGATTTTTGCGATAGCAATTAGCGCCGCCGATCGATAGTTTCGTTCGATCGCGCTCGATTACGTTCGTCGGCCGACGGAGCGCTCTAATTATTAATTAAGCGCCTTATCTCCGCGCGCAATTATTAGCGCGCCGCCGATTGCCCAAACATAGCGACGCGATTTTATTGCGTTTTCGAATCGGTCTAATTCCAATTACGCCACGAATTGATTTCGAGCTCGGCCGATTTTATTTCTTTCCGGGCGTCGAAAATACCGCGCCGAAAAAGAAAACGAAGAGCATCGGCAACTGAGATGTAACTGCGCGTAAAATATGCGTCCGAACTTCAAGCGCAAAAATGTCGCTCGAGTCTGATACCCTTGTGATACCTGCGCATTATAAATTCAATCAATATTCAAGGAAGTTTCGCCCGCGCGTCCCGAACCGGCACGCGCGCCCCGGCCGTCTCAGACGTGCTCCTCCGTTATGCATGGAAGGACTATCACTTAAAGACCGCCGCCCCCGCTTTGATATCGTTTTTCTTTATTAGACTTTGTTTTGCGTTCTCGCAATCCCTTTGCGGCGCGCCGCGCAATAGGAAGAAAACATTTTAAAACGTTTGCCGAGCGGCCGAGCGCGAAAGAGGGGAACTTCGGACGGCGGCGGATCCGGCAAATTAAGAACGCCGGCAGTATTTTTCAGCAAGATCGCGGTTATGTCGAATCGCGCGTCCGCGCTTGTTAGCGTCCTGCGGGAATTACAGTTGCCCGCGCGGCGGTGTAATCATTTCTCCGTCGATTCGGATACGTGCGGGCGCATTTCCGAGGAAGCGAAGATGTCGGATCGTGTTACCGCTCGCGTCCGTCTTGCGAAAATATTATTCCTGATCTTTGCGGAAAAGGCGCTTGACGAGCTGCCTCCGTGCCCTGGACATGGCAGTACCGTCTGTGCGACGTTAAAGAACGCTTATCGATCAAGTTATTTCGGGTCGAATGCAAAGCGGGTTCCTTCGCGGGGAGGGAGATTCCTATCCTAGAATTATGATTATTCAGGGACCATTTCGGTAATGACGTCATCGTTACCAAGGTAATCGTTTCGCCGTCGACTCGGTTACTTCGGGGCCGCATTGTCGGATCATATTATCGTCCGTTTTGGAAGAAAACAATTCTTGATCTTAACGGGGAGAAGACTTGACGAGCTTTCTCTGGAGATTTCTCTGACTTTTATAGATATTTTTTTTTACCGAGAATTTATTGATTGCAATAGTTCTGGTAGGCTCATTCTACCACAAAATTGTAACTATTCAAGGAGACTTTCAGTAATGTCCTTGTCATCAAGGTTATGTAGGTTGCACATCTGCACATTGGTTATCATTTGTGGGGCAGCTCTCAATTTGAGCGCAGGAAATTCCCGAATTTAATTAATTCGAGGCAAATTCAGTGAGGACGTTCTCGTCACAGAGGAGGCAACGTCAATACTCCACGAATTACAGAGTTCTGTTCATTGACGTTGGCGGATATTGCCCAATCGCCTCTTTTGCAAGAAAACAATGCTTGACCTCAACGGAAAAAAAAAAACACTTGACGAGCTTTCTCTGGAGTTTGGACTCATTTCTCGAGGGATTTCCCCAACTGACGTTCAGAGGTCAACGACGTTGATAAATTTTGATAAAGCGAGTTTCTGGTCGCCGCCGAGCCAACGATATTTTGCTTTGAGATGGGATACGAGTAATCCCACACTTGCTTCCCGCACCTCAGACTGCACTTCAGTCTGTGTGCTTGCTTCCCTCGTTGTCGAAACGTTTTTGATAAGTCGGGTTGGGTGAATTACAGTTTTATGTAAGTTGATACTAATTCTGATACATTGGAGGAACTTTTTAAGGTAAGACTGATACTATCGGATCGTATTACCGTATAAGTATGTTTTGCAAAAAAATAATGCTTGACGAGCTTTCACCAGAGTCTAGACTCTATTCTCTAGAGATTTCTCTAACATAAGTGATATTGTAGAGTCAACGACATTGATACATTTCGTTGGCATTGCAATATTTCATAGCAATATCAGGAATGACGTCATCGCCTCGAAGGAGGTTCTGTTGATCATCCAGGTTTCTCCGACATTCCGACGAATTATCTTTCTCGCGACTCTGTACTTCGGAGATATCTCTGCCATTGCGAAGTCGAGTACATCGATAGATTTTGCTCGCGAGAATTTACCGATCGAAACGTTCCTGATGAAATCCAATTTTCCCTCTGCCCTGCAACTGTGGGCGCTGTTGCTGCGCGCATCCGCCTCGCGCGAAGGAGATTTACAGCTTATAAACGACGGCCATTGTCGCTCAAAGCGGGCTCATTCCGAGCGCGAGCAATTTATATCCAGCGCGCTTTCGCGAGTTTCGCCGTGCTTTATTTTTCGTCGCGCGCCCGGGGGCGACAATGCGCCGGCTATATTTGATATTAAAAATCATGCATAATACACCCCCCGCCGGAAGCGCTCGCGCTCGCGAGCGACGCTGCACCCCGGCAACAATGGACGCCCGCGAGACGGGAAATGAAAGGCGCACGAACATCGGAAGGCGGCGGCGGGGGCGAGATTAAAGCGCGCGGCTTATCAAAGATTCGCTGACCGACGGCGCGCTTGTTTACTCTTTAAAACGGATTAATTAAATTTCTGGTGCAAGTTAGTTGCGATTGCGGAGCGCGCGGTCGAACGCAAAAGATCCGCGGCGCGGCGGCGAGGGGCGCGATCCAGACGGCGGACGAGGATAAACAGGAGACTGATTGCATTGCGATGATGCCTCCGGCGAGACTCATTACACCTCGATGATTACCTTCGCACGACTCCGCGCCGCTTTCTTTAACGCGCATAACGGCGGCGACGTGTCTCGCCTCCTTATTTCGTGTTTCGCCCTCGAAGCGGAGGCGTCTAATAGAGGAGGCGCGCAATTTAGCGACGGCGAGGAAATTAACACGCTGTTTTCACGTTTGCCTCGTAAATCGCGCGAGAACATAAAGAACAACGTTGCGCCATCTATCGGATTGCGTTGGGTCGAGATCTAGGAGACAATCCAGTCGTATTATGCGTGGAGGGTCTTTTACGAGCAAATAATTCACGACGGATTTTTCGCGCCATCTATGGAACGGCAGGTAAAGAGCAACTCAGTCAGCGTCATCGAGACTATTTGTTTGCGGGCCAAAGGCATTGTGCCTTTGGGTGGAAGCAGTTCGGAAAGTTGCCGTCAAAATCGTCCTTTATGAAAACACGCAAACAGCAGCGCAAACAATTAAACAATCGCGCGCGCGCGTTCCATTGTTGCCCGGCCCGCGCGGTAAATCGAGAGTCGCGGAACGGCCGAAGCAATAAAGGGCAGCCTTTGCGAGTTTTGTCCCGCCGCCGAGCGCATTCGCGCAGTTTTGTTTAGCCACATCGCACCGACTTAAAAGGTCGCGCGGAGCGAATGTCTGACCATCTACGGAGTGTTCTAATCACCGCTGCGCTCCGACAAGACGTCCCGGGAACTTCCTCGCGAGCTGGGGCAGACGTTAAAAGAATCGTAATTATTCAGGGACAATTTCGGTAACGACGTCGTCGCCGTCGAGGAGGTCGCGTCGGCGGCGGCGTCGGCGGCGGCGCCGGGCCAAGCAGATTGGTCGCGGCTGAAAGTTTAATGTTTGCTCGCCGCATGCAAACTTGTCCCTTTCGCGGGCGAAACAGGCGGTCGCAAACTGCTCCGCGCGACTTAAGCCGGGCGCCGACCGCGAAAACACTTCGCGCTAACAATGCGCCAAGAAACCGTCGCGGATTATAAGAGTGGCAGCAAGACCGCCTCGGCGGCGGCACGTTGAACAGACGGCGGGCGCGCGGTGGGCGTCGCTCGGCTGCGGCGGAATTTCGGATTAATGAAATTTGATACTTAATCTCGGCCCGCTTTATTGAGCCGCGCGCTGCAGTCGGTCGTTACAGCTGTTATTGGTTATTGGAGTTTTTACTGCGACTCTGGGAAATTCGCTCTGTTACTGGCCTGTAACTTTTAGCGAATTGGCTTGGTTTAAAGGATACGGGGCATTCGGACGTGTTGTTTGCGAAAATGATATCGAGAACCGGAAGAAAACAAAGCTGCAATTATGGCGGAGGAGCCGGGTATTTCAGTAATTTAATTAAAACGCGAAGAAATTAATAACTAGCCGCATCCTTAATATCAATATTCGATAGAGGCGTTAGATGGCGCTTACTAAAATTACATTTCTCGCAATTCCTACAATTATGGTGGAGGCGCCGGGCGTTGCAAACATTTTATTGACAATGGGAAAGAAATTATCAATTCTATCCTAGCCATACACCCCAAACCTAAATAGACACTAGAGGACGATAGATGGCGCTTCATAATTCAAGCTTAAGATGAAATTTTCCGGCAATAAAAATTGGAACAAGAAAATAGGAAGTTTTGAGCAATTATGGCGGAGGAGCCGGGTATTTCAGTAATTTAATTAAAACGCGAAGGAATTAATGACTAGCCGCATCCTTAATATCAATATTCGATGGAGGCGTTAGATGGCGCTTTCTAAAATGGCATTTCTTGCAATTCCTACAATTATGGTGGAGGAGCCGGGCGTTGCAAACATTTTATTGACAATGGGAAAGAAATTATCAATTCTATCCTAGCCATACACCCCAAACCTAAATAGACACTAGGGGACGATAGATGGCGCTTCGTAATTCAAGCTTAAAATGAAATTTTCCGGCAATAAAAATTGGAACAAGAAAAGAGGAAGTTTCGAGCAATTATGGCGGAGGAGCCGGTAATTTAATTAAAACTCGAAGAAATCGGACGGAATTGATTAATTATCGAGCGGCGGGCCGCAAACTTTGCATGCAATTTCGCTCGCGCTTCCGGCCTTTTTTGCGTATCGCTTTGCCGCGCGCGCGGCGGCGAGCGGCGGCGACGGGAGGGCGCGCGGGGGCGGCGCGTTCGAACACAACGCGCCGCCGCTTCCCGTTCGAATTTTCTTTCGTCGCGCTGCGTTTCGCCTCGATCTCTTTCGTGCGCGCCGCGCGCCGCTGCCGCCCGATAAACGTATAAATAGAAATGGACGGGAAGCGGGCGCGCGCCGCAAATGAAATGAAAGCGTCTAACGAACCGGAACGCGAACCGCAGGAAATCAGAAATCGAAAGCGCGCCCTGATTCAAAACGCAATTTGCATCTTCGACGGCGCGTTTTGTTTCGCCGCCGAGCTAAACGCGATTCAACAGATAGGCCACTTCCACGGCGTAGACCGGAAGTTAAAACGAGCTGAGGGACGCAAATATTCGCCGCACTTGTATCGTCAAGGACTATAACCCCGTATGAATCATGGGGCAAGGGAATAAATCGTTGCGAGGACCCCACCTAGAAAAACATTACGGCAATGAAGTAATTACCGCGCGCCCCCGCCGTCGCATTAGAACGTGAACGGTCCCGCCCGCGCCCCACGATGGCCCGGCTTCCGGCCCGCTTCGCATTCGATGCGCGCGCGAGTTTCAATCGGCGCTTCGCCGCACGATAATTGCGCGAGCGCGCCAGAAATATAAATCAACAATTTGTCCGGCCGGCGCGCCCTCGCCGCCGCCCCTGGAGATCGGTAATTTGATTACGCCTTTGTGCGTTTCCTTCCGGCGCCGGCCGCCCTCCGGCTCGAAAGTCCTCGGCCCGCCATTGTAGAGTCGAGGGTCTCGCGCGAGGGAAGAAAAATCATGCGGCACGCGAGGACACGTGCGCGAGGGGGGCGGCGCCGCGCTTTTTTACGCGACACTTGACGCGTGGCTACACGACGCGGGAAGTCGGCTCCGATTATGTTTCGGGTGGTGCGCACAATGCAAGTCGATTCCTTTGTGGTCGAGGCGTGGGGAGATCCTTTCCTAACCAAATCTAACCTAAGTTGACTTAACCTGAACTAACCTAACTTAACCTATCACATAGTAATGATAGAGGACGCTTCACAATCTGTGGCTATCGTGCAAACGGTTGTCCCTCAATAATGCAAACGAACGAAACCGGTAAATATTGATATGTCGAACACTACAACTCGATCAGCGTGATTCGTAATCAATCCAACTGTTTGCGTTCCGCCCCAACCCCGAACGGCTTTCGTGCGTTGTCACCGCTCGTCACGGAACGCGCCCAACGCCCGCGAACGTTCGGCGCCGCGTTATTTTTATTTATTTTTTTTATGCTTTTTATGGCGCAATCCGGGATGGTAAGCAAGATAAATTCGCGTCGGCGTGCGCTGATACCGTTGCCGCCTCGACGACATTCGTTTTTATTAGGCCTTAATAAATATTTATAACTAATATTTGTAAGCTCGAAGGCGGCGCGCGCCGGCACGCGACGACGAAGAGCGTTCGATCGGAACGATCGAATTTCGCAAATTGCGGGGATGTAACGCGGCACGTCGCCGACTTAGGTGCGCGCAACGCACGACCGACGCACGTAAACGTCAGACGCAGCCGCAGGGCCCGCGGCGGGGTTGCAGCCCCCGGATTGCTTTTCGCGACGGAAAGGCTGCGGGCGACGGCGGCGGCGCTCGCAGGAATTCGAGCGCGAATAATGTTATCCAGATATAATCGCTGGTCGCGCTCAGATTTACATGCATTGTGTCGATGACGTTTTATCGTGAAATATGCGCGCGCTAAACGCGTTAAAACGTCGCGCATCGATAGAGTCAATAGCGACCGCGCTGGCAACGCCGACGGAAACAATTTCACGAGGTTATTGCGTTATGAAATATTGACGAGTCTCGTTCCGCCCGCGAATTATTTAGCTCGCGTTCGCGGCACTGAGCAAACGGACCGAAGCGTCGCGCCTCGCTCGAATTTTCACTCCGCTAAGAACCCCTTTCAAGCCGCCGAGCATATTAAATTACCGCCGCCGCCGTCTAGCAGATGGCGCTGCGGAGACAACGAAAAACTTTTTACGACCTCGGACCTGATTGGTGCTAAAATATTCACCGTGCGTCTGCACTCCGACCTCCGACCGGTGTGCGTCTGTACGCTGTCCGTCCGCATCCCCTCGTTTTTTAAAAAACCCGTCGGTTCGCGCGCGCGTTTCGAAAACAATAAATGAGTAAACAAGCGACACGCGGCCGAGGGCGGCGATAAAGCATAAGCTCGGATGCGCGCCGCGGGCCGCGGATAAATAAGGAAGCGAGACGCGGGAGCAAGGAAGCTATCATATCTCCGCGCGTTGTATTGGAATTGCGGCCGGGAGTAAATAATAAATTCCGGACGGATCTTTATCCGGCGATCACCGCGCGGCTCACACCGAGTGTCGTGCGTAAACGCAAACATCAGATAAAATTGATCAGAAACGACAAACCGTAAATTTCCGTTAAAATAGTGTTTTCCCTGGAGGAGGATTCTCGCTACACCCTGTGCGGCATCCAGTGCGGGGCATTTTATGGACCGCCATCGAGATCTGTTCTTCGTATGCGGCGAGCTTGTCCGCGTCCCGATGCGCCCGAATACGAGACAATGAAGCACGGCCGAGACGGTCGTAAACTCGCCGGATACAAAAATCATAAACAATTCCGGCGAGATAAACGCGCGCGCGCGCGGCATGCACGACCTGCGCGCCCCCGCCGCGTCCCGATCGGCGAAAATCACGCGTCGGAAATCTTTCGCCGGGCAAATAATAGACGCAATTGAATATCGACCGCCGACGCACATTTCGCGCCTATTTTCCGGCGTATTTATTTTGCGGACCTCGTCTCCCCATTACACCCTCGGTAAATCATTAAGTTAGGTTAGGGACTGAAGGATGGCACTCAAGTGAACCCGAAATAAGAACATAACCTATCCGTGTGCACACTTTGGGTAGGCTAGGCTAGGCTACCCAGCCTAACTCGTAAATCATTTTTAATCGTATTCCGGTCAGACCGAAAAACCCGCATAATAATGAGGTATAGGGATGGAATAAATTAATTTGTTTGTCAATACATTGGTTAAGACGGTCTTCTATTTATTTAATGCAAAATTTAATA
>JARRAA010008309.1:0-11951 GCA_030557295.1 Ecitodaemon sp. MM-2014
TAAAATATTTAAACAATAAAATAGTAACGCGCATCTAAAAAGTTAAACACGAAACAGTCTAGGCCCACGCACATTATATCAAACAAAGCGAAAGTTTATTATTATTTTTTTCCTTCCAGGAGGCTAATATAGTTTCCAATATACGATACTTCGAAGGACATGGAATAAAAACCGGTATTCAATTCGATATTTTGTGATTGGTTCGTTCCGAGCGCTTTCAGTAAATAATTGACAACGAATGCGAACGAATGTGCACGCAGGTAGAATTAGATTAAATAAAATTAAATGAAATTACATATATGTATTGGAAACGCATTAACCGGAGCGCAATTTCCATTAAATGATATATTTCATAAATCATTTTCTCGGAATGGCCCGGGAAGCGGGATAGAAGGGGTCGGGACGATTGGGATGGTCGGGAGGACGAACGAGTGCTTTCCCGCCGACAGTGAGTGCAACCACTTAACGACAAATTTCACTGCCCGGCCATTTCCGACGCGCATTATCCTTTGTCAGGACAATTTGAAATAGATTAGCAGGCAGCGACGAACATGTTCTCCGACAATCCGAAGGGCGATATGCACGCACGATAAGCAAGTTCGAATTAATTCGAATTTAAAGTTAGCGCAGGTTATGAATGGTTGATGTGCGCAGGAAAAGCTCGGAAAACGTTGGGTAATCGTCGGGAAGAACTAGCCATTGCGTCGTTAGGTTGTTGCGCACGTTCCGGTCAGCTCGCCGTGAATTATCGTTGCGTCGCGATTTAAAAGCGTCATAAATCTCACGCGCCGCGTCAAACGCACCGTCGTTACACACGCTAAGGGGGCTAGTTATACGGCCCGATGTGCGTGGGTGGTATACGCATACCATGCTCTTGATTAATGTGATTGCAGGTACAAAACACTTCGGTTTCGGGTGGACAGCAAATGTCACATGAAATTACCAGGAAGGAAATTTGTAAATGTCAAGGGAAATGATCATTTTTAGGATAAATATTCGAAAATTGGTCAATGTAGTGGATTAGAAAATGGCCGACAGAGCATCAGTCAAAATGTCAATTTTTTTGGTTAAGAAAATCTTTGAGAACACAAAAAATTGTAAATGTAAAATAAAGAATGTTTATGATGTTTTTTTAGAAAGTTGGTCAAACTAGAACTTTGGAAATTAGTCAACAGATGGCGGGAGATTGATAAGTCTCAATGATATTAAAGAAAAAACATCAAGCACTTCAATCATAGATGTGGATCGAATGTCAAATGAAATTACAACAACGACAAGTGGTAAATGTCAAAGGAAGCAATAATTTTTAGAGTAAAAATTAGCAAAATGGCCAAACACCTAGTTTAGATATTGCTCAACAGATGGCGCTAGATTAAAAGGTCGGAATTCTAATAATGAATGAGTCTCAGACTTCAATTTTACGAGTAGATCAATATCAAACGAAATTACAAGAAAAGCCATTTGATGGCTATGATGAATGACAAAGGAAACAATCATTTTGAGAATAAATTATGGAAAATTGGAGGTTTGATAAATGGCTAATAGATGGCGTGAAAAGTAGTAATTCTACTAACAATAACTAAACAGACCCTGACCCTTCAAATACAAATGTAATATAAAACTACAAGAAAGACAATCCGTGAATTCAACGAAAATTATAATAACAATTAAGAAAAATATTAGAAAATTGGTCACACTGAGTGTTTAATAATTAACCATGAGAAGACTTGAAATTGAGAATATTTCCATTGAGAAAAATCCACCACTGCAATTTTAGCTCTAGATCAAAGATCAAATGAAATTACAAAAAAGCAAATTTGTCAAAGGTCGAAGGAAGTAATAAATTTGGAATTAAGATTCGAAAATTGAAAAATCGTACAAACTGAAAAGTTATTGGCGTAAGACGGAGAAACGAAGAGTCGCAATTCTATTAAAGGAAATCCTCGATTTAATCTGAATCTAAATTCGCAAAACTTTTGCTTTCTCCGCATCCACTCCATCAAACTTTCGCGCTCCTCGCTTCTGCCTGGCTGTCATTATCCCGCCGTCCTCGCGAGCAGTTTAGATTTCGCTTAGGACGACGTCTCGCGTTTCGTCTCGCCGCCCGTTTTTATTGTTATTTCCTCTCCGACGCGTAAGCTAATGCGCTAAACATAGCCGCCGCGCATTTCGCGCGAACGGAACAAAGGATAGAATATTATGCAAACGCGATGCGGACATTAAAATGATAAACCGGGCGCTCAGCGTCTCGCGGGCGGCAAAAAAGATGCAGAGCGCGCAAATAGGGCGCAACCGCATTTCGAATGCGGCCGAGCACGAGGGATTTGCCCCCGAACGGCCCAGACATGCAATATTTATAACGCGCGTAAATAAAATCCATTATTCAACAAGTGGGGCTAGTGGGGACATCTAGTGGTGAGCGCCGGAACAACGGACGCGATGTTTCCTTTTTATTTTTACTTATTTTCGGCGTGTTATATTTTAAAACACATTTTGCTCGATAAGAAGATGACGGAGGCGAGGTGGACGAGGTTGTTAAGGTTATTTGGAACACGTTTTACTAAAACGGCGGAGATTGGGGGAGGGTGGGGTGCTGCGGTGGCGGCAGCAATGGAGTTACGTGCGCAAACTTTACAAAGCGTCGAAGGTTCGGTCCGCAAACGCCTCGGCGCCTGTTGTCCCGGAAGAAAGTCGGGAGAAGACGGCGGAAAGTTCCGAGGACGATATCACGGGGGGTGGACGATGAGGAAAAAGAGGTTTAATGCACTCGACATTAAAAAAAGTAAGTGGGAAGTCAACACGTAAAGTGCGAAAACGTCGGGAGGACGCGAGTGGGAAATCCGGCACGTGGCTGCCGATAGCCGAAATCGGAAGATAGATGTCGCTTCTCGGAGACATTCTAGGCACTCGGAGACGTTCCAGCAGATGCAGCGTGCATACGAAATTGCAACTTCCGGAAGGATATCGCGGTTGCAAATTGTCAACGACCGAATGGGGCCGCGCGCGAGAGATGCAAGACCGGACGGCGCCATTAAGCGCTAACAAGCGGTAGGAGAGGACAACAACACAGTTTACCCCGATGGGGGAGTTAGCTGGAAGTGTGGCGAACGCTATCGGCCAACGGCGGGGAGACTACAAATGAATGCATTAGTTCCGTATTACCGTATTACTCGGCGACATATTATGAAGGTCGGGTGCAAACAAGTCGAGCAATTCGAACCGGCGGAAGTGGGGGTGCGAAAGCCAGATGGGAAACGTACGATGTCAAATGTTAATTTTATTCGGGAAAAGGCAGTTTGTAAACTGCAAAAGATTAAACGAGAAAATGTCAGATGTAAGGGATGAAATTTTAAATTGTATGTTGTGATGTTCTAGGGAGAATTTAAGAGGTTAGCGCCATCTATTGTGGAATTACTATGTTTACATAATATTGGTCTTAAAGTAAAGAAATGTTAAATTCAACATATAAAAATGAGAGTTGTAGAGGGTGATGTTCTCAAGGAGAATTTAAGAGGTTAATTTAGTAGCGCCATCTGTCATGGAATTGCTATGAGGGTATATAATCTATTTAAATGTAACATGTGAAAATGAGAGATGTAGAGCGTGATGTTTCTAAAGGAGTATTTAAGAGGTTGATTTAGTAGCGCCATCTGTTGTGCAGACGTTGCATGATATTTTATGACTATACACAATGTATGTAAATATGAGATACTCGTAAGCTATCGTAAACTGTTTTATCGCTTGATAAAATTATGTGCATCGTCATAAAACGGCGCAATGCAGTAAATTCCTGATTGCGACGAGAAACATTGTCTTTAAATTACAGGATAATATTTATATTTAGAGTTTCTTGTAGCGATGTTAACGGAAACTCGTCCAGTACTTCAGAGCGCCATCTTGTGTCAACTGGAGTGGCCAATGCGCCATCTATCGAGCCTTATTCCTCGTAGCACCAAAGAATATGCTTTTGCATTATTATTTTGTTCGAACTGAAAATAGGATTTTTGTGGCCGTAATGACGACAACTTTTCCAACAATCCAAAGCGCCATCTCATATTAACTGGAGCCACTTTTCCGACAGCTGTTGAGACATATATACATTTTGGTCTTTGATATTGTTCAGTTACTCTTCCAATACTTCAGAACGCCACCTTGTGTCAACTGGAGTGGCCAATGCGCCATCTATCGAGTCATATTCCTCGTAGCACCAAAGAATATGCTTTTGTATTATTATTTTGTTCGAACTGAAAATAGGATTTTTGTGGCCGTAATGACGACGACTTTTCCAACAATCCAAAGCGCCATCTCATGTCAACTGGAGCCACTTTTCCGACAGCTATTGAGACATATATACATCTTTGATATTGTTCTGTTACACATCGAATGCCCAGTACCATTACAACGACAACTCTTCAAACCGAGCGCCATCTTGTGCCCACTGGATGAGTACCTCAAGTTGACATAAGATGCGCCATCTATTGAGGCATAGATGATAACCATATTCGGGTTCTCTGGTCCTCTTGTTTTGTCCCGATAAGAATTACCGCAACTCCTGAAATACTCCAAGGCGCGTCTGCTTCTATACGAATTCAATTCAAATATTTGAATTTCATTCCCATCTGCGTGACACTAATAATGGCAACCCTTTGAACACGCCATCTTGTATCAACAGACGCCACCTACCGTTATGTAGCTAATACAATGTAAATATACCATCGTAAACCATCGTAAACTGTTTTATCGCTTGTTACCGCAAAACACCGCAATTTTGCTGATTGCGACGGAAGAAAATTGCGCCTCGTAATTAATCAATCGTAAAGTTTCGTTTCTTTCGTCGATACGCGGACTCCCCAGACAGTCGATATCGATCCATACGAATGTATTGACCTTTCTGAATAATTCACCCGCCGCATCGATCATCTCGGCCGGTTATAATAACATCGATATTCCGTTTAGTTCTTTTTTCCTCCGGGCACACCTATTTTCGGACCAATATTTCCTCGCATCTGCTAGCCAACATTTCCCACTCGACGGCGCCGGTATACGCCGGACAGCCTCAAATTACCTCGAGAATAATTAAAAACGACGCGACGCGGAATACTTTAGAGCGCCGCGCATGGAGCGGCGAGTCGGTGGAAATTGAAAGGACAAACTAATTTTAACTTCTTCCACGTACGTTTCAGATTAGGCTAATTAACGACCCGTGCGCCTGTTCTTGTTGTGCGTAATTAATTACGGTAATTTTCCTATCGGGAGCAAAATAAAGAGAAGAAAACACAAAGGAACAAAGTAAAACTGAGAGAAAACTAAACAAGAAAGCTGCAATATTTTCCAGAAACTTTCCGAACACGCTCACCTTTATGACCGCCCTTTCATAGTCCTTAATTCGTCAAATCGTTCTTTTCAGTTCTTTTCTTCGCGCTTGATCAATTCGCGCCGCGTGCGAACTTTTCCACTTTTCCGCGGCGTCCGGAGCGCCGTTAAAAAAATGCTACAGCTCCAACTAGCGCGAAACTACCCCCTCGAATCGACGAGACGCGCGAGCAATACGAACAACCGGAAAGAACTTAAATTAAAAAAAAAAACAGTAATTTCACCTCACCAGTTTCTCCGACGCGGATCGCTTTAATTATTTTTAACGCTGCTGTTAGTTTAGTAAAATAAATAAAATTCTCCGTCGCGGGGCCAGAAACCTCTCAAGAAAATTAAAATTCAACGCGCGCGAAACGAGGCATCGAGCATTGCGCAAGTTATGAAAATAATTTGGTTAAAACGTTTTGGGACGGGGATGTGAGCGCCGGCAAAAACGTGCGGAAAAGTCTATGAAAGCCTCCCCTTAAAAATAAAGATGTCATTACGGGCGAGCGCTCGTAAAAGTGGTGCTTTGCGTCGAACAAAGCCGCACTGAAAGGGAAGCCGCCCACTTTACGTGACGATAATAACTGCAACTCTGCAACACTCCAGAAGAGCGCCATCTTGTGGCAATTGGAGCTCTATACATTCCTGCCATCTATTGAGACATTGATAATGATAACATTGGGATTTCTTGGTATTCACTTATTTTGTATTGTTCGTTTATTCTTCTGGTTTATGTGTGTGTGTAATAACTGGAACTATTCAAAGATTCCGGGACGCCATCTTGGAACTGTAGCAGCTATTTATTGAGTCATAGTTAATAGCAAAATATGTGCTTCTTGGTATTCTCTTCTCTTGCATTGTTCGTTAATTTCGATTTGAAACATGCGCTTGGATTTTACCCGCATTCTCTGGGCGATTACAACTGCACCCTTTGCACATTTAGAAGCGCCATATTGCAACTAACAGCGCCACACAAGGTGGGCGTCTCTTTGTTCTCTCCATTAGTGTTGTTAGTTAATTCTGATTCCAAATAGATGGCATTTATTCGCATTCCGAAGACGGTAATAACTGCGAACTATACGAACCGCGCCATCTATTGCAATATTTCTGTACTCGCTTTGCGGTGACGATAATACTCGTCAAACACTCAAGAGCGCCATGTTCTTTCAACTGGAGCTACTAACTCGCCATCTATTGAGAGTTATCAAGTATTAAAATCAATTTTCTTTTGTATTCTCTACGCTTCAAAATAGTTGGACTTTACTCGCATTCCCGAGATGGTCATAACTGCAAACTATACGAACAATCTAGAGAGCGCCATTTTGTGTCTGCTTCAGCTACTAACCACGCCAACTTTCGAAATATTTCGGTTAGTTCCAATCCAAAATATCCGGACTTTACTCGCTTTTCAGTGACAATAATAACCGCAACTCTTCAAACACATCAGGCGCCATCTTCTTTCAACTAGAGCTACTAACTCGCCATCTATTGAGAGATATCAAGCATCAAAATTGATTTTCTTTTGTATTTTCTACGCTTGAAAATAGTTGGACTTTACTCGCATTCCCGAGATGGCCATAACTGCAAACTATACAAACAATCTAGAGAGCGCCATCTTGTGTCTGCTTCAGCTACTAGCCGCGCCAACTTTCGAAATATTTCGGTTAGTTCCAATCCAAAATATCCGGACTTTACTCGCTTTCCAGTGAAGATAATAACCGCAAATCTTCAAACACTCCAGTGACGGTAATTACCGTAACTATTCAAATACTCCAGGCGGCATCTTCTTCCAACTAGAGCTATTAACTCGCCATGTTCTTTTGGCATTCTCCACACTTCAAAATAGTTGGATTAAACACAAATTTTCAAACACTTTCTATGTCAACTAGAGCTACTAACGCGCCATCTTTTGAGACAGAGATAACAACACAAGGTGTATTCCACTCATATTCTCTGTCTTTGTATTCTTCTCGTTAGTTACTTCCAAAGTACTGCCAAAGTACTTGAGTTTAACTCGCATTCCAGAAGTTTCAAAGTGCCCAGTTAATGAGAAACGCCGCCGCTGTTTATAAGTGAACATCAATACGAGGGAGAGGAATTAAAAGTATCCGGGAGGAATGTAAACAAGCGACGCAGGTAAAGCGAAACATCCGAACGCGCGCGAAACGATTTCGTTCTCGCTCGCCTTCCTTCGGCGTCGGCCAAACATTTTTGTTTCGGCTCCTCGAAACGACCGGCGAAGCTTGCGAACACAAACCGAGAAACTTCGCTAACTACGAGAGGCGCGAGAGACGTATATCGGGTGTTTATGCTAACGACGCCATCTGCTAACGGCAAAGAACTAATTGTCAGATCGTTAACCTTAAAATTAAAAAAAAAAAATCTAAAAGACGTTTAATTGTTGTCTGCTTTTCGTCTTTGCGATGCACAAGGAGTCGTCGCAAATCTTGCACGTCTCGCCGAGTTTTATACAGAGTGTTATGGCGATGAGTTGCGCGAAAGTTCCGAACAACTTTCGAGCATCGTAAATTAAGCACCTTCCACTTGCTCGACTCGAGCGGCTCTCCCAAAGTTGACGGTGCGATAAGCAGAAGTTTCGCCGCAGGTTTCGGACGTTTTAATTAGAAGTGGATCCGGCTTACACGCCGAGCGTTTTCGGGGTGCGCGCAATGCGCAAAATATGCAGTCGAATTTTGCGCTCGGAGATTGGATTCTTTGTTCTGGCGGCGTCTCGCTGCGAAATCGTCTGCTTGTCACCTCGCCGCAGGAGGAACATCCGCCCGAGGAGCACTTGACCCAATTCGTCGCGCGCCCTTAGCAATAGGCACTAACAATAAGAGTAACTCGAGAGGCTCGTCCAGTCGATGATCGTCTTAGATTACTAACGCCATCTACACAGAGAACTAGCAACACCAAAAACTTTTTTTGGTTGCGCGAATTTCCGTTTCAGATTTTGTAGTTTTCAACGTTTTTAAAGTGGAAACATTCGTCATGTCGGGCGAGTAAAGTGTCCCGGGAGGAATGCGTCGCACCGCAGACCGTGAAAACACTTAGACCGCGCCGGGGAAAATCCGGACGCTTGTCACGCGTTTTATTCAACCCCTTCGGCCTCAAAACCGCCTCTCGCTCCCACCCACGCTCCCCACGGAATAATGCGTATTATTATGTTATCCGCGCCGCAAGAATTTAAAACACCGAAAACGTTTAAAAGCCCAAACGCGATCTTTATTAAGATCTTCGCGTTCGTCTCGAGCAAATCTAATCAGTGATGTGATCCCTTTCGTGTCTCGGAATCGAGCGCGCGTTCGCAGAAAAAGCCATTTTCGTGCGTTTTCCACGAAATCCGTTTCTTTCGCCGCGCGCTTTCTACATTTTACTGCGCGCGGTTTAACTTTATGTGCGTCCGTCGTCGCGGCGCGCGGGAAATCTCGGCGTCTCGGAAATCAAATCTCGAGCCGAGAAGACCGGGGCAAACATCCCCGGCGCTGGCGCGAGCGGGCATGAACCGGGCAAAAAATTACGTACGTCGCTAATGAAAGAAATGGATGAGATGAAAGGACAGATCGGCGCGGCGTCCGTCGGGAAAAATAAAACAAAAGCGCGGAAAAAGGGCCGGGCTGCAAAAAGGCAGGGAGCGCCGAGATAGAAACACGGAAAGGGTGGGATAAAGTCCTGTCAAAGGAGCATTTTTCTCTTGGAATCGACGAGAATTTATCCGAGAGTGGGGTTAATAACAAAGCTTCTTCTTGTTTAACAAACTTTCATCCATTTTTTATTTCAAGAATTTTCTTTGTTTTTTTTTTCATAGGGAAAATGTTAACGTTTGGAAAAATGTATTTCCGAGCGGCGAATATTTTCACGATTACGCTCCGAGCATTTTCCGCTTATTGCGTCGACGTTCTCCGACGTTTCCGCAATCAATAGTGTTTGTTTACTAACGATCAATCTTGTTCGGCGTGCATTCCGGAAGCGCAAGTGCGATGAAAAAGTTTGATCGAGATTATTGCGTTCCTCGGAGGTCGCGCCCACGCCCAATCATGCCCAATGGTCAAAGCGATAACATCTTTTGGAACATTCGACTTCGCTGCTTTTGCAGAAATTCAATTTCGAATTTAAATTTAAATCACGCGCGAAAACTTGACAAAGTCGCAGGAACAAAACTTCCCGAGATTTCAAGTGCTTTCGAAAGTCTCGTTGTCTCTGAAGCGTTGTTGTGTATAACTTAATTAATTTCAAACTTTGACGAGCTGATACCTACACGCATCGCATTTCTCATTTCCCATTTTCCTCTTTGCTCGCCGCCCTGCACGTTTCCCCTGTTCAGCCGAACGTTTCTCTCCTTTCAGTTAAGTGCCGACGCAGTTCATATTAAAAAAGTTTACAAATGAAACTGAAACAACGAAAACGCAAAAGTTTCACGACTCTACCGATAAGTACCAACCGCGTAGGAGTTGTCCTGAATCGGAATATATCTGATCCGCTCGATGCAAAACATCAATCGGTTATTTTCGGCGATAAATACCTAGCAATCAAATTAGGTCGACAAGTGCCGAGCGCAAGAGCGACCGGCTAATACTCGAAAATTGAGCGCGAACGAAAAAATCGGCGAGCTTTAATGGACGCCCGGCGGTAATTAATTCCTCGTTCGGCGGCGACGTCGACGCGGCGTCCATTAACATGGCCGCCGGACGTGACGAGCTTCAAAGCGTTATTTCTACCCAATTGCCTATCGAAACGACGAAAGCGTGCATTTGCATCGTTTCCCGCTCTAATGGACGACGCCGTCGTGAATAAAAAAAATGGAGAGTGGGCGCAAAAACGTTTCGTGCTGGACACCGGCCACGATTGACAATGTTTACGAAATCCGATAAAATGCTTCGTCCAGCAATCAGATTTACGGGACATGTTATATACAGCACGTCCGAAGTGTTTTGCTTTGTTTTTTTTTTTGTTAATTTATTACGCTGTCCTTCATTAAATCCTTGAACGCGAGCTTTATTTAGAGCACAATAAAGAGCTCCGTAAAAATTTCTCATTAAATTTCCACTAAAAACTACCGACACGTTCATCCCCTAATAACGAGGGGAGGAGAGAAGGATGGGCGGTGAGAAGGAAGACTTTTTCCGTATTACTAAAATATGGCGATAGTTTGAGGATCAACTTTTGAGTGGAAAATGCAAAATTGAATTCTTTTATTTCAATTTAATTCTTCGCCCTCATTCCCGGCGCATTTTCTTCCCCGACCGCCGTGCTTCGTCCAGCAATCAGATTTACTGGACATATTATATACAGCGTGTTCGAAGTGTTTTGCTTTGTTTTTTTTGTTAATTTATTACGCTGTCCTTCATTAAATCCTTGAACGCGTGCTTTATTTAGAGCATAATAAAGAGCTCCGTAAAAATTTCTCATTAAATTTCCACTAAAAACTACCAACACGTTCATCCCCTAATAACGAGGGGAGGGGAGAAGGATGGGCAATGAGGAGGAAGATATTTTCCAATATTACCAAAATATGGCGAAAGTTTGAGGATCAACTTTTGAGTGGAAAATGCAAAATTGAATTCTTTTATTTCAATTTAATTCTTCGCCCTCGTTTCGGGCGCATTTTCTTCCCCGAGCGCCGAGCGCTTTACGACATTTTATAGTGTTTTACGACATATCGGTGGTGGTAAAATAAACCGTTTTATGAAATATCATAGGACGCTGCGTCAGCGAAACGTTCGAGATTAAATTTTGCGCATATCACCGCCAGGACGCGTCTTAATATTAATTACTAGATATTTTAACGCGCGGATAATCGTGTGCGACGCTGACCTTAAATTACAGCCAGGGCGACGATGAGATTAACGTCGAATGAAGGGCGAGTTTTATGCGCGCGCAAATCGTTCGCATTTTCCGCAGGCGGAACGATTGTGCGAACGTCCGAGGGGGTGGGTTCGGCATTCGTTCGCGCTGAAAACGCGTAATCCGATCGTTATTTAAAATTGCTTTAGCATGCGTTATTACCCTTGCGATGTGAATCATTCCGCGCACAGATTTAAGGCCGCGTTTTATATTCGCGAACATATGATATTTAATGCGGTTGGAAGCTGTCGTCAATTCGCTTGCGCAAGTCGAGGAAACTTGGCAGTTTTTACTACTAGTAAAATAGGAGTTTGTTTGGCAATGCACATTCACATTTGGCACGAATCTATGCACAATATATCAGGGAATAATATTCGGAATGTCAAGGAATAAGAATTGTGCATTGCTGATTTGGTAGACACGAAAATGATTTTGTGTCTTCTGATTTAAATAATTAATTAACTATATAATATAGCACACATTTTTAGATATTTTCTTTTAGAGAATTAAACACTCTATATAAAACTGTTAGAAATGCATCCACATGCACTGCGCACTACGCGGGCGACCTCCTTCGGGACAGCCGAGAAACTGGCGCGAAGGCCAAGCAGACTCGCCGCCTGCAACGCAGACAGACGAGCGTACAGCAACGCGTGAAGTAACTCTCCCAAAACAACCGTTGCTCTTTTCACTATTGATTAAACGTTGTTAATCTTAAACCTCGTGCATTATTTTCAACCACTGCGCTC
>JARRAA010008353.1:0-13844 GCA_030557295.1 Ecitodaemon sp. MM-2014
GATCTTAAACGCGGCTAACAGGTCGTTCACCGATGACCCTTTCTTTATGAGCACGAACTTCTCTTTTCTTCTCTCCGAACGCGCGCCGTTTTTCATCGTCCTCTCCGCGCGCGCCGCGCGCGCTCTTCGACGTTCTCGCGCGCGTCGCATTCTTCCGCCGCTATCTGTTTACCTTCCCGCTCGATACTCTCTCTCGCGTGGCGCGCTGCGTTTTCATATCTCGGCGCCGTCTTCAAACGCGCGCGCCAGCCGCCCGGCCGGCGAGCGTCTCGTATTGATTCGACGCTCAAATGTTTGCGGAGTAAATTACATCCGAAGCATCGCTTGTTAAACATTGACGTCGAAGCCGACTCTCGGACGAAAGTCGTTACACCTCGGCGCGGCGATAGCTGACAGCTTTCGGGAGTTCTTTATTCGATTCAATCAGTAGTTTGCGAAACGCGCGAAGGATTTCATCCCTTTATTTGACTCGCCCGTCGAGGAGCGTGTCGGACGCGTTCGGCCGACGCATAAAAACAAACCCGAACCCAAATAAAAAGGCCGTCAAAAGAGAACGACGAAGACCCGCGAAACGGCAGCGCAAACAAAGCCGAAAAGCGCTCGCGCCGCGCGAAGGACGACACGAGGAGCGACGAAAGAAGTGACACAATGAGCGAGGAGCACAAGGAGAGGACGTCGACGACGCGTGCCCGAATGCCCCGAACGCGCGTGTATCGATTTGTTCTTCGGCTCTTTCGGTAGACGCCTCGCTCCTTTGTTTCGCCCTTTTTACGGCGCGCACTTTGTTTTGATTTCGTCGCGCCTTTGTGTCGACGTTTAGTAATTTTTGATCGGCTGCCGGAAGACCGTAAATCGTCAACTCAAATGAAACCGTGTAAAGACGAAACATCTGCGAAAATAGGCGGATATCGATAACAGAACGACGCGCGGTCCTCCAGCGCTCGGCGAGTGCGCAAATTGCTTTCGTCGGTACGTTCGTTTCGCGGAAAAATGGAAAGCCGCGGAAAACGAGTTTTATAATTTGACGCTCGAGCGAAGAACGCAGCGCCGAGTAATTGCGAACGGAGGGATGAAGAATGCCGAATCTAAAATGTGAAGTGGAAACGCGTCCTCGGAGGGGGTCGGGCGGATGCTGTTCATCTGAATTTGCGCAAACATAATCAAACTTTTAACGAACCGACTCGACTCATTTAAAGGCGCCTGCGCACGAAACAACAATTCGCCGCGAGCTTTTTTCAGAGGCTTTCGCGCCGCTTTCGAATTTGGTTTGCCGAAAACGCCGGCGCGCTCCATCAGAGGCACCCCGGAGACCGGGGGCGAGGCGAGGGGAAACCCTCATCTCGCGATTCCCCAAAGAGCGCGCATATTCGCGCATTCGCTCATCCGAAATATCAATTTAAATGACAAATGTCCCGCCGCGTCTCGAGGAGGAGCGCGCGCGGGGCAAAAAGCGGCGGCGCGGGCGGCGCGCCTTTACGTTTTTACGCACACGCCGAGGGTGGATGTCGGCGTGTCGTCGACGTCGGCGCTGTTAAACAGCCGAAAAAGCTCTCGCTTAAGTAAATACGAATGCCCGAAAGCTGCGGGGAGAGCGGCGCGAAGAAAGCGCGCGCGACGACGAGTCTCCTTCTCTCTCTCGGCGCGCAGGATCAAGGATATCTCATAAATGATAAAGCAAAGCGGTGCGCGACGTATACGGCGCCCGGCGAACGTAAAACCTTCGCGCTGATGTGTTAATGCCGCTCGCAGGCTCGGCGCGCTTGTAAATGAATAAGAGAGCGCGCCCGCGAGGGCGAAGCGAGAATGAGAAGTGAAGCCGCCCCGCGCCGCGAAAGAAAGCGCTCGGAGTGGAAAATCGCGCGATTTAATAGCCGTTTTCGTTTCCGCTTTTCGTTTGAATAATGCAGATCGTCGCCGGGACGCGGGCCGAAAGCCCCCTAATTGGATTTCGACCGTCGGCGCTCTCTTTCTCTTCGCTTGATTCGAATTTAAAAATCACGCGCCATGATTCCAATGCGCCGCGAGCGGCGCGATGAAAGTAACGAAAGCGATGCGCCCGATTCTTAATTAATTACGCTTAATTACGCGTCGGAGCGGATCTCATAACCTTGACCGCTACGAATCGAACGGGACGCGGGAAATCCCAAATCTCTAATTAGCTTCGCACCTCACGTGCGGCGCGGCACGAAGGAAAGTGAGATCTCGGCGGCGCGAAAGAGCCGAGCCCAATTAGCGCGAACAATGACGAAACCAGACGGGGCGAGACGCGAATCGCAATTTCCGCCGACGCGCGCGCCGAGCGCGGCGGAAAAAGCAAAAGTCGCGTGCCGAACGGGCGGCCTCGTGGCCAAGTGAAGTTTTTAACAAGCGGCGAGACGTCCTCCAGACGAACGCGAGTGGAAGCGCCTCGCGGTCGTCGTCGTCGGCGCGCGATTAAGGTTAAGGACGTTTTGTCCACGAATTGCGACCGGTTAACTGGCTCGCTCCGTCGTCGATGCGACGACACGCGAGCCTTTCGATCGAATCAACGCGAAATTAGAAACGAGGGTGCGGGATGGACGCGATCAGAGAGGGGCTGCACCTGTAACGTCGTTAGTGCGAGCAGCACAGTGACGAGGGATCGTGCCGGAGGTGTTGATAAGGGGCCGACGCGACGACACCTCGCACGCAGAGAGATTTATAGTCGCGCGCAATCCGCCCGCGATGATGAATAGATTCGGCGAAACGTGGACCGGTCGCGCGAAACGTCGGATGGCGAAATAAAATCCCGCCGCCGCCGTTGCAGGTTGATTCGAGCGTAATATATAGGCGCGCTCCGAAGCGCATCTGAAAACGCGGTCTCGCAATAATAGTAAAGTCGGCGGGCAATAATAGGTACGTGCCTGTCGTCGACGAAGTGAAAACGCGGCGCTCGGCAATCGAGACGAGCGTAACTCTGCGCGCGCGGTCGTTTGTTCGGCGCAAACGAGCGCTTCGCCAGTTGGCAAAATCGGCGCGGGGTCCGTCAGCGGCGGCGTCCGCGGTTTACGGCGAGTATGAAATTTAATTATACATTCCGCCCGGCAGCGTCCTCAAAGCCGCGACCGAATGCGCTTGATAACGTTTAATTAACTCGACGTTTAGTCCCGCGCGTCTCGGCCGCGCGCGCTCGCGGCCGTAAATCAAACGAGCCGGTTGGAAATCTCGAATCTCGTGTTTGATAAATCGCTGCCCGCATGCGCGCCGAAGACGCAACAAGGCGAGTCGATACGCACGATGCGCGCATTGTCTATCGACGTCTTCGGAGACCGCGCGATTGTTTCACATTGAACTTTATTGCGCCGCGACATTCCCTCCGTCTCTCTTGGGCTGCTTCAGCTCGCCGCGCGCATTTCTGCGATGTTTACGTGCAATTAAGGCTCGAAGCGGCGACAGTTTAAGCGAAGAGAGAGGCGCTCTCCGTGCGCGGCGCGTCTCGAGCGGACTTTTTAATTGAGCTGTGGGGTCTCGAATGTGAGCAATCTGCAATTCGCGTCGCGCGAACCCGTAATGCGCGTAATTGTTCATAACTTAACCGTAAATGTTGAACGCCGCGACGTCCCTAACTGCTGTCGACGGCGCGCGCGCAGAGTCCGCTTTTGTGGGCGAGCGTGTTCGACTTTATTTACGGTTTAACAGATGCTTCTCATAAATTTTTTCGCGAGCGCCTTGCGCGCATAATGTGTGAGGCTTTCAACGCGCGGCGCGCTTAATGACGGTCGTAATCATGCGGTTGTGCTGAAATTGCTGGGGACATGGTAATATCGGCAGTGTCATGCCTCGGCGCGAGCCTATTAATTAAGAACGATTTGAGAGGCTTGTGTAACGCGTTTGACGGTCGCGCGGCTAGGAAGGTGTCACTTGATGGACGGAATTGATTGCGTTTCGTTGGAGTTAGAGAGAATGGGAGGAGAGCATGGTTAACGAATGTTTTAATGACATTTTTCGATATCACGTCGTGATGGTGTTTAATTGCATATCTTCGGACTGGACGCCCGCCCATGAGCTCGTTCATGTTGCTAAACTGCGGATGGGTTTCTCTTGAAAGTAACATCTTCAAATGGAGCTCCGATAATTTTTTTAGATTAGGATTAACATGGATTCGTTTTCGCGAGGTTTTTTTTGCAAATCGGATGAGCCTTCTTGCAATCGCCGTCCATCCGAACGATCAAGGAAGTGAAAACGCTGATGATATCTCGGACACCTGGCTGTAATTACCTGCGTCTACATGGGTTCCATTAAAATTACAAAGTTCAAGCCAAAATAGGACGCGAACATCAAGCCGGCAAAGTCGTGAAGCTGTCTTCAGCCTTGTTTGCGCGCTTCAGATTACACTCATTATACACGTCGTAATTTAATTGCACGCGACTTAAGCGCGACCAGAAGATCGCTCCTAGCGTAGACTTTAACAATGCGGCGCGCATTCGTATGCGAAACAGTTTCATTCAATTACGCCCGTCGCCATTGCCGCCCAATTTCGAATGGCAAAGCGGCTTTCAACTAGATTAATTAATCTCGTTTTCCGGAACGGCGTCGAACGCAATTACGCCGCTTTCGGGAGGTCGCCGCCGCAGAACCGCGTCGAAAAATCGCGCGTCGCGAAATAAAAGATTCGGAACGTCGCGGCGGCGCGATTACGTCGATCTTCGTTCGATGGCGTTGCCGTAAATATAACGCGGCTCGTAAAAGTGATTAACAAATTTAAGCGCCGGCGTCGAGGCCGCGAACGCGTTTTCGAAACGGACGCGCGCGAACTCGCGTCGCGTCGCGTTGCGCAACAGTTTCGAAGCGTTCGGAAATGTTGCGCAACCCGTTGGCGATTGACTAGCTTATAATGCGAGCTTCAATTTGAAGCGCAACTTTAAATTAGGGGCGCTAATTAAAATTTAACGCGCGCACGCCCGCGTCGTAGGGCGGCGCGGCCGTAATTGGATGAAAACTGAAATTTAATATTTAAAATCGGGACGCGCGCGTTCGAACCGATGAATTATGCATAGAGCGCGAACAATGCGACGCGTAAAATATTTACGCGGCTTAAAACGCATCAAGACGAAGCGTTTTTAATGAGCGCGTGTTAATTAAAAAGGGCTTATTGTCGCTCGCCGTTGGTTTATTGTCGTCCACTCCCGGTCGTAGTTTTGCCGAGCGCTTCGGTTTGTTTTGCCATTTTGCCTCGCGATGAAATAGCGTCGCGCATTAATTCGCTCCGATCTTTATGATCGCCGTCAATTTTAATCGAGCGTGTTCCTGCCGGCCGCCTTGTCCTGCGCCTCGCCAGCGCGTCCCTTGGCATGGCGAGCGGCCTTTATTTCTCTGCTGCGCGAATCGCCGTGCGAATTTATCATCGCAATTACAATCGCACGCAACGCCGCAAATTGAATTAGCCGTTCGTGCGCATTCAAATTCATTAATGCGGCGAAATCGAATTAAGCGCGCCGAGGCACGCTTCGCGCGGTTGATTGCGAAGACGCGCGGCGCCGATAACGAGACGCGCGTCGCGCAATCCAAACAAAGCCGCGCGGCGTTCTCGAATCGCGCCGGCAAAAAAATGACACGACATAAAAGTTAATAACGCAGCGGCGCGGCCGGCGGAGAGGCAGAAATTTATTGGACGGCGAGATTTTGTAATAAGATATCGTCGATTCTCATTATCGTCATCGGACGGGGCGATGTGCGCCGGCGACGCGCGCCCGTTCCCTTTGCCGCCGTGCGCCATGTCGACTGTTTTGTCCAAATAAGAGCACGCCGTAAAATTTTACGACGCGCGCACCAAGCCGCATTGTTCTCACCAATATTTTACGTTTCATGCTTTGCGTGGTTCGCCGCATTTTTTGCGCCGTTCTTGCGATAGGCCCCTAAGTAGACGGTTATTATTTTGTGCGCACTTTCGTATAAAGCTGTCGCAATAAATATCTAATAAAATATGAGCGGGGAATTTCAATTGCCGCTCGGGGGTTCGTTGTTTGCTACCTGCGTTTCGACCGAATTACGCGCAACACTGGATTAATTTTAT
Source organism: Ecitodaemon sp. MM-2014 (assembly GCA_030557295.1). NCBI lineage: Eukaryota > Metazoa > Arthropoda > Insecta > Coleoptera > Staphylinidae > Ecitodaemon > Ecitodaemon sp. MM-2014. Next base: position 6,032 of record JARRAA010008353.1, read on the forward strand.
CTGCAACTCTATCGTGTTTCTACATTGCGGAACGCGTCGTTTAATTTTACGTCCGGCACGCTCCAATTTTGCAATTCGCGTCGAGAAAGACTTTTAATTTCGCTCGGCGCAGAACAACGGCAATAAAACTAATTTTAGAAAATCGGGTCATGCGATTTACGACGCACATCGCCGATACGCAATCGGGCCGGCGGTGCGCGGCGTGTCGCGCGCTCGTGTGCGCGCACATGCGGGCATTAACCGATTTCGATTGCTCGTTGCAGATTGCAATCCGATGGTGATCAAAAAGAAGAAGCGGAAATTGAGCGCGCCGCTGGCGGCCGGCGGCGTTTCCGTCTCGCCGATATTGGCCGCGCAGCAGGAGAAAATCAATCCGAAAGTGGGCCACAGTCAGCTCCAACTCTTCCAGCACCAGGCTCAGCCGGCGCCGCAACCGCAGCAATTCATAACCAAAGATAATGTGTATCAACAGCAGCCGAATCAGCCTAACCAACAGCAGGTACGTGGCGCCCGCGCGCCCGCGCACGGCGAGCGCCGATCGCTAACGGTGTGCACGATTGTCGTTTCAGGTTTTGGCGCAACGTTACCTCACGTCACAAGGTCTAATCAGTAGTCAGCAGCAGCAGATCTTCTACCAAAACGCGCAGCAGCCGCCCGAGGTAAATGCGAAGTCGCGTCTGGATGCGCCTCAGACGATCCTTCCGCCGCAAAATCAACAAAACATATCACATCCTCAGCAGCAGCAGCAGCAGCAGCAACAGCAACCGTTGCGGCAAATCATGAGCTCCAATGGGCAGGTTTTGATCCCCGCCGGCAACCTGGTAGCTGCTGGCCAGCAACGCGTGTTCATCAATGGCCAACCGAGCGAACCCAGCGGGCCTGGACGGCCCGTCATGATTCCGGTCAGCATTTCCACTTCGCAGGCGCCCGTGAAAACGGAAAGGGTGCAGAATTACGTTCATCCCGGGCAAGCGTATCCGGGCATGCCTCCGCATGCGGCGCGACAAATTGTGCCGAATGGATTCAGGCCTCAAATACAAGTACAGCAACACCTTAATTCTTTGCAACTGCAGCAGCAACAAGCACACCAACAATTGCAACTGCAATTGCAGCAACAGCAGCAGCAGCAACAACAAGCATCACAGCAAAAAGTTTGGAATAGGATACCAGTCAATTCTCCAAGTCCAACCACGCCGACATCACAAACCTTTGAGCAACGGGTGCCACCTCTTCATCAGCATCAACCACAAGCCATCAATAGCCAACTCATTCAAGGACAACCCACTCAAGTTCAAATTCAGGTATGGCCTGACGAAGTACAAAGGAAGAAGATGAAGATCAAAGCGAAAAAGCGATACATTGAACCTTCTTCCAACGTTAACCAAAGTAACGCGCGCATGGTGCAGATTGCACCGGAGAATGCCAGTCCGTCATTCCTGGAGGACCCTAGCGGGTATCTAGCGCAACAGACTGCGTTGTTGAATAACACGATTAATCGGCAAACGGGTGTCAATAGCTTCGGTTGCAACAGTCCACAACCTTCCTCGCAGTCGGCCACTCCTCCCGTTACGCCAACAGCCGGCATTCCACTGCCTAGCAATATGAAACCGTATAGGCAGAATCAAATGTTAGGGAACGGAAAGGCCAACGTGTATAATATTAATCAAAATCCCGATAGTGCGAGCGGAATGATACCCGCTTCTAAGTGCACGAACTGTGATCACCAGCCATCGCCAACAAGTATTCTTCCGAACGGACGAACGAGCGTGAACTCGATTGGCAGTCAACCGGGTACTCCGGATTCCGTTACCTCCTCGAATTACATGGAGAAGAACTCTCCAGACTTTAGGCCAATCCAGGGCGGCACGGTCAGCACCAGCAACGTGAGTCCAGTTGCGATGGAGGGCGACGACGGCGCGTCCGGCACGTCGCTTTCGCCATCGCAAGATGCCTTCTATGTAGAGCCATCGCAACCCCAACCACACCAGCATCACGCACAGCATCAAGTGCAAGTCCAGTTTTCGTCTAGCGTGCAAAACGGGCGAGGCGTCGTCACGACTATGGCGAGTGGCAGGACTGTGGGAAGTAACACGATAACATCGGTTTTAGCGGGCAAAGCGAATACCGCGACCGTTTCTATTTCGAATCCGTCAACGGTTGGAATTCAGCAGCCGCAGTCGCAGGCGCAGACGCAGCAAGCGTCAGCGCGATCCCCACTGGAGATGGTCCAAAACATTGTGAGCAGCATTAAACTGCCGCAGTCGCAGAACTCGACGATTAGTCTTCAGGGATTACCTTCTCAGGTCGTGCAAAAAGGATTACCGCCAGGTCACATATTGGTATCGTCTGGTGGGCAACTCATTATGGCCACGACCAATGCGCAACAGCCGCAACCGCAACCACAACAGCAAATGCCGCCGCCTCCGCCGAAAATACAAACGTCAATGCCGCCGATCTCGGTTAGTCCCATGATCACTAACGTGACTGCATCCGTGACGCAGATGATACCTGCGGTTGCCCAACAAGTGCTAGGCCAGCAAACCGTCTTGGTGAACGCCCTGCCCGGTTCGTTTGTTTTGCAACCCGGTGTGGCCATGACCATGGACGGCATGAACCAACTGCAGCTGCAGCCTCAACTTGTAACCGGGAATGTCATCCAGCAGCAATTGCAACCGAGTCTGCTTAGTCCCGAGAAGAACAAGAAGGTTAAGAAGCGAAAAGTCTCGCAGAATTCGCCAGCGGTTGCTTCGATGCTGCAAATAGCCGCGCAGCAGAACCCTGGCGTGGTGGGCTTCCCCCAGCAGATACAAATGCACAGTCCTCAAGGACTGACGGCAACCCCTGTGATGCAAGCGCTGACCATCGTCCCCGGAAAGGCCGGTGGAACGCCGCAGTTTGTCATGAACGGGCAAATGCAGAACGCTGCGCAGATTATAAACTCGCAGTCGCAACCTATCAACCTATTGCAACCCGTTAATCTGGCCCAAGGTGTGGTACAGAATTTCCCAACGATTCAACAATTCGTGCTGCCGACAAATCTTGCTGGCATGGTGATGAATGCGGATGGCACCGCCACAATCGTGCAGGATACCAATATCGGAATGCAGTTGCAACTGCAGAACGTTAACGGGCAAAATGTTTTGACGCCTGTACAAACCAACAACCAAATGTTTGCGGTGGGCTCCACAAATGGCCAAGGCATCCTACCGGGTGGCATGGTTATAAGGCCACAAGGAAAGATTTTACAGCAGCAACATAGTCCAGGCGCACAGTTCTTGAGCCCGACCGCGGGCGGGCAATTTGTAGCACAGTTCAATGGTCAGCTGAGTCCCTTGGTAGCCAGTGTCTCGCCAGGTCAGCAGGTACGTTAGGAAATATTTCTCAAAGATGGTTAAACCTATTGCATTCTACAAAAATAATATTTTTTAGGTAACGTTCAGTCCACAAATTCGACCGTCGACTGTCCAGCAATCTGTCCAACAACCAGAGTTTCTCACGTGCGGACAAACATTGATGGTACCCGCAAATCTCACTGCAGCCAGTCAATCGGCGTCAAATCAACAAAACACCACATATGTCCAGCAGAACACAACGATCGTCCAACAACAAACTACGATGCTCTCGAACCAAAGTAATAATTCGCAAACTCAGAACCACCCCCATCCGCAAGGTCCCCAGCAATCACAACAACACCAACAGCATGTCTCGCAACAACACGTGCAGAGTTTGCAGCAGAACGTGCAACAAAACGTCCAGCAAAATATGGAGAGTTTTGTGATATCTTCGGATAAGCAAAATATTCAGACAGTTTTGGTGCAACAAAGGCAAAGTCCACTGCAACAGCAGATCAACTACAGAAACAGCGTTTCGACCCAAACCGCCGTCAATGGACACACTCAGAGCGTGACAACGTTTTGCCAAACGAGCACGAGTAGCAACAGCGCTGGGAGCCCACCGGATACGACAACGTTGAGTCCTTTGGCACATGGTGGACAGAGTCCACCCACTGCTGATACCACCACGCATACTGGTAGCACTGATGATGGGTTATCGCCAGCACCATCAAATTGCTCGTCAACCATGGTATTATTTTAATAGAAACCAAGTAATAATAGAGTCCTATATTTATTTTTATTCTTCAGGCGATGGTCCATTGTATATCGAGCAGTGAGCCGGATTCGGCAGAAATGGCCAACCAAGATCTGGACACAACAATATGGAGGAACGGTTCCAAGATGGAATTCACTGATATCAATGCACTGAACAGTCAATTGCGCAAAACAACCCCAACGCGAGTCGCGTACGCCGAGTCCTCGACAATGATGCACTTTATGTCGGACGCGATGCACAAAGGACTCGACAACAATGTAGTGAGCAGTCGAAACTTTGAAAAGCAGAAGAGGAAGCATAGCGACACGTTAATTGTAATGGAAACGCGTCACTCGCATTCGTTGTTCGACGACGACGATCACCACGGTAGGTAGTCGTTTTCGAATGACGCAGCAAAGTGCAATTTTTTTGGCATTAATATTAACAACGATGCACAATTGGGTATCAAATTTACCACGGGGTATTGGCTTCTCTCATAAGTTAAACAGATACGCATCAGCATAAACATTTCGTTGCTTGTTTCGTGTTTGTGCGAAAATTTACTTGGTGTGGCTAACTCCTTTACATGGTGTCTGAATGTGTGGTATCCTTCTCACGTTCCGTGTGGTTTGTACATAAATAAACATCACTCGCCTTCACGTCTCGAAGACACTGGTGCGTTGTACAAAGCGTCTCATCATTAAACAAACATCCGCATTGAATCTGCTTGTGGACCGGCTTTCAAACGGCTTCTCACTGGGCACCGTTGCGAATCTAACTCAAACCGACAAATTGATTTTATCAGACGAAGCTGGGACGCAGAATAAGGTGTTTGTGGCGGGCGATCTTGTGTGGGGCCCCGCCAAAGGGTGTCCCGCGTGGCCGGGCAAACTGATAGCAGTGAAGAATCGCGATTTGGTCACTGTGCGCTGGTTTGGCGGAGGCGACAAGACGCTCACCGATGTCGATCCCAGCGTTTTGCAAACGCTCACCGAGGGCTTAGAAGCTCATCATCGTGCTAGCAAGAAATCTCGGACGTGAGTGCAAACAACAAGCCACACCAAATGAATTTTACCATTTTAATGACATATTTATACACCCCATTGTCAAGTCATCAAAGGTAATCTGTTAAAATCGTTGGAATTGGTTACAGGGGGCGTAAGTTGAATGCTTTGCTGGAAAAGGCCATTCAGGACGCTATGGCAGAACTGGATCAAGTTTCAAACGACGACAAACCGACGACTAATGAATCTGCGCTCGAATTACCCAGAAATGGTGGAGGCGAAGATGTCGATGGCGGGAAGAGATTATGCGATGACAAAAGGCGGACGGGACGCTTGCGGAGTAGTCGTCAGACATGATCAACTGACCAAATTACGCGAAAATATCATTAAAATTATAACAGCATTTAATCACCCCCAAATATATACACAGGTAAATGAATGTTGCAAGTACCAAAGATGGCGTTAAAGCGAAACGAACTTGGTAAAAGTGCCACCATGCACAAATTCGAACATTTTAACCAGTTTTAAACATGAATAATTACATCACGGCAAACAATATAGGTAATTAATTAGAGTAACGTGCGTAAACATAAACGATTTTATTACATTTTTAGTAATACGACGCGATACAAAACATGCGGAACCATATAAATAGACGATGAAATATATTACAAGGCATTGCTATTGAACACTATAAAACGTGAATGTAAAATTTATTGGGCTTTCATATAAAAGTAAAGATATTCGATGTTGAATGAATGCGGTGAAGAGGGAGGAACAAACTAATTTACGGTTTTCATTCAATTTGAGTATAATCATACGCGGGACATAAATTAGTAATCATTATCCACGAAATAAACTAGTCATTGCGACGAAAACAAACAATATTCGACAATAACAAACTAATGAAGCGACGGTGAATTATGGATTAATTTAATTAAAATGAATGCGTTTTTGCCGCCGCGAATAACAGTTTTCATACTCAATTAAAATCCGCCAGCACGTTGACACTGTGATAACTGATTGCTTTCGAGGGTGAGTTGCTTTCGCTATTGTTTTTAGTCAGACCGAACCGCCAGCGCTAATAGAATCCAATCAAATCACAATCAGCCGATTCAAATACTGACCTACGAAATAACTATACATAAACCAATAGACGAAACACGCTACAATAATAACCAGAAATATTCATATTACTACAGATTTGCAAACATATTTTAGTATCACGTTTATAAAGCGAATCAAATATAGAAATTATTGCGCCATTATTTGTGCTACGATAACATAACGACATTGAGATGTAAATGCTGTAATACGATCCGCATAATCACGGCGAAGACACTGAATATTGCCATGCCAATGCAGCCAGTAAATGCTTTTTCTGTTCGTGCTCGTACTTAATCCAAATTCATTTTGATTACGATATATAAGGAACATGGGAGGAACATGTTGTACATAATATAAATAACTATCCACGCTAGATGATAAACTGATTCTGATACCTACGGACATAATCAAAATTTTGATAACGAATCTTAACTAAGTATTGAATTAATTACCTTCGTGTTTAATTAACGTTGCTTCAAATCGATTACGGTGTATTGCCTTGAAAGAAACGATGGACAAGACAAATGTTGAAGATTGGGGGATGATGCAAATCTCAAATGGAGACGTTCGAGCGCAAGTTTATTCTTAAATTAATTCAATTAAAGATTACGCCTAAGTAAAAGTTTGTATATAAAATATTTTTATAAATGTAAAATTTATTTATTGATCTATTGTTTATTGCTGATGACGATTCGATTAATTACTAGCTGAGTTGTATTAGTTAATCGGCGGATGTGATATTCGTCGAGTATGTACATTCAAGTTGTATTATTAGATATCTTGTGTATATCTTTCTTGTACATCACTTAGTTTTGTTGTAATGTAAGGAATTGTGAATTGCGAGCTGCAATGGTATTATGACGGCCGTGATTAATTTCTTGTGAAATAAGAGCATCAGCGATGCTTTTACAAAACGATGAACCTCTTTGATTATAGTATTTATTTCGAAAACCAGTTTAAACGTGAATTATGAAAGTAATTTTATTATACATACAATATTATTATTATTATTGATTGTGTACATAGTATAAACATATATTTTAGAGGTACCTGTTTCTATGTTACAATTGTGGATTGTAGCCCGGTGTCATTAATAAAAAAAACAACAATTACATATAATTTCTACTAGAAGTGGGTCAAAATGGCCCCAAAAATTGTACATTTTTTAACTTTTCCAAAACATGCTTTGCAGAATCAGCTGTAACACACGTTTTAGGAAAGATAATTTCGCGATTTTCACTTTATTTCGTGGCGGAAGAGTTGTTCTTTCAATTTTAGTTCGAGTTGTACCAGAATTTCTACCGGAAGTATGTCAAAATGGCTCGCAAAGTTCGCGAATTTTTGAATTTTTTCAAAACATGCCTTGTAAAATCGGCTGTAACATGCGTTCTAGGAGGGATGGATTCGTAATTTTCACTTCATTTCGTAGCAGAAGAGTTGTTCCTTCAATTTTAGCAAGAGTTGTCCCTGAATTTCTACCGGAAGTGGGTCAAAATGGGTTCCAAAGTTTGCCAATTTTTTAACTTTTTCAAAACATGCCTTGCAAAATCGGCTATAACATGCGTTCTATGGAAGATAGTTTCATGACTTTCACTCTATTTCGTAGCGGAAGA
>JARRAA010008373.1:0-17376 GCA_030557295.1 Ecitodaemon sp. MM-2014
AATTTAACCTAAAATAACCTCATCTGGCTTAATCTAACCTAACCTAACTTAGCCTAACCTAACCTACCGTAACCTAACCTCAATTAAACCTCACCTCACCTCACCTCACCTCACCTCAACTCACCTCACCTAACCTAACCTAACCTAACCTAACCTAACCTAACCTAACCTAACCTAACCTAACTGAACCTAACCTAACTTAACCTAACTTAACCTAACCTAACTTAACCTAACCTAACTTAACCTAACCTAACTTAACCTAACCTAACTTAACCTAACCTAACTTAACCTAACCTAACTTAACCTAACCTAACTTAACATAACCTAACCTGACCTAACCTAACTTAACATAACCTAACCTGACCTACATTCCTCTGCAACGTTCATCCCCAAGAAGATAACGTTCGTCTACCTCCCCACACACCTGCCCCCCCGCGCCGCGGAGGAGCGCATTAAGTCTGCGGAGGAAAATTAAAGAAGGGTTTTCGGCATTTTCTGCCTCCGGCGATAACTCCGCTCTCGTCCTCGTTGACACGACTTTCGCCCAAGGGGCGGCTCGTCGCCGCGCCCGCCAGGAACGCGCGCCGCCGCGAAGAGCGTCGGTTGTAATCGCCGCTGTAACTACGGCGAGCGCGGCGCGCCGACTGAGCAGAACGACGGCGGCGGCGGTCGCGGGGAATTGCGCGCGGAAGGAAGCGGGCGATAGTAATTTGTCTAAAGAGAATGGGCGACGTCGGCGTCGCGCACTTGCACAAACATCGCCGCCCCCCGCTCCCCCGCCGCCCGCCTCTAACGCGCGGCCGAAACGCAGCGCAAACACGCGCAAAGTCGGACGGAGGAGATGCAGCGCGACAGACGCGCTGCTCTCCAGTAGCCAACTTGCGATTCCTCTCCGCCGACGGCGGCGGACGGAGGCGGCGCGAAGATTCGCACGCACGCACATTGCCTGCAACGTATCGATCCGCACTTTCGCCGCGCATAACCCACTTTGTATCGCGCGAAACAGACGGCGCGAGACGTTTGACTTGGGGCCGAGCGAATCTCCCCCGGGATTCATCAACAACCATAAGCGCGCCATTGACTTATTCAGGGCGGAACGGGCGAAAAAGCATCATAATAATAAAACTTCGCTAATGCCCAACGAGCGAACGAGCGCTCGTCGAAATTGAGTTAAGTCGCCCTTCCGCGAATGCCCTCTATTAAACTTAATTACATATAAATCGTCCAATGAGAGGAACGCGGAAAAAATGGCGGCAGATATAAATGAAACTTTTTTTCGTTTCCGGGCGCGCATCCGCCGCGACGCGCTCGGCCGGGGAAAAAGCATTAATTATTTGATCCGCTTTTTGCGCCGCGCGCCGCCGAACTAACGAACGAATTCGACGCCCTCGAAACTTGTCCGCGCCGGAAAATCCCGAACTGTCCGACTCGTCTCCCTGATTTATTTCCGGCGGGCTTTTTGCGCGACGGCGCGCGGAAAAACCGAGCGGAATTAGGGGCATGACGAGGACTTGATGTCGAAACGATTTCGTCGCTTGTGTTCGACGACGGCGCACTATTTAAAAAATCGCCGCGCCGCGCAAAAAGCGTAATGAAATCGCAGTCGCCCGCGGCCGTTTTCCGGCGAACCGCCGTCGAAGCGCGGCCGGGCGAAGGAGCGGCGTGCAGCTTGCCGCCAGGAGACGCCGCCGGTTCAAAGGATTTTTGGCGCGCGAGGCATTCGTAATTATTGCTCGACGCTTGCTCGCTTCCGACGCGATTGTTGATGGCGCGCAGGAGCCCAGCGCCATTGTGTCGCTGGTGGAACATCAAACGCACAATGCCGCTGCATCTTGCCGGCGCGCGCAGAGGAAGCAGCTCGGTCGGAAACTTAGCGGTTACTATTCCGGGGGGCGGGCTACGCCGCGCGCATTATAAAAGGCGACTCGAGACGCTCTGAGGATGACATTAATTCGACCCGAATTCAGCAAACTTAAACATAAAGACGAGCGCGCACCCCGTCCGAGCCGAGAGCGGGTCCATAATGCTTATTACCGGCCGCCCCCTCCGACTCTCCGGCTCCGAAAGGCCACGGGACAAGCGCGCGCAATTGCTTGGCTGCTGCATCGGCGCGAAAGTTCCTCGGCTCGAGCTGGAGTTCGACGTCGGGACCAAGCGTCGGGGAGGCGGGCGACATCTAAGCAAAGTCCGGCGCGATCGCGCCGCGCTCGGGAGTAATTAGAACGCGCCGGATTAATTTCGGCGCGGCGCAAAAACGGAAGGTGCGCGGCCGGGCCGGGCCGGGCCTAATCAGCTCCTCGTCCCCATCCGGCTGCTCGTTTGTCCGCTTCCCGTCGATAAGGGCAATCGCACTAAATCGAAAGCCGACACAATTACGGCGGGGGCGGAAAACCGAAACAAACGCTTTTTCACTTTCGCCTCCGCGCCGCTCGCGTGCCGCCGATTTAATTAACGACGAGCGGGAATTAATCGCGGCTAAATGAATTTTCCCGCCCTCACCTCTGCGCGCCGCCGCGCCGCGGCGATCGGCTCCCGCCTTTTTCGGCTCGGGCGCGCGCTTTCATAAATATTTAATGCGCCGCCCCAATGATCTTTCGCGCCGCGATTTATTGCGAATCCGGTTCGGGTCATTGTTGCGCCCGCGCCGGCTTCGTCCCTTTCGGCATTAGCGCCTTGTTTTTGCGTTTTTTCGCCGCCCCCCCCGCGACGCAAACAAAGAGATTATGCTTTCCGGCGTCTCGGAGCGTCGCCAGGTACGATGAGCACGTGAGACGCGCAAGAAACGCCGCCCCGATAAATTAACCGGGCGCAGGAAGGAGCGGAACGACTTCCGGCCCCCCCGCTCAGACGTCATAGTTCGCGCAGCCGCGGCCGACTTCGACGCGGAATAATCGCGAAGAAGTTTGCGCCTCAAGGTGCCCCTCCGGAGGAAATAATTACAACCCGCTCGCGGAGCGGCAACTTTCCGGCTCGCCGAGCCGTTCGGATTATTTGAATAAATAGTCCGCGCCGCTTTTCGGCGGCGATCATTAATTTCCCTTCGCGGCCTCTCCGGTGCGTCATAACGGCGCTCCTGCCAAAAACTGCGCGCCGCGCAAGTTCATTGTCCCAATTTTCGCCGCTGCAATCGATACGGAGGGGCGGACGTAAACAAATAAAAAAAAAAGTAGTTTGCCCTCGACGTGCATCAGCTGAACGTTTACGTCCGGCGCCGCTGGCGCCCCCTCGAGACGCCATCTTGGAGGGGCGCTTTTATTCGTCAAGAGATTGTAACATTAATGAGTTAATGGCCATCGCTTTTATTAGATAACCGGGCGTAAACATAAAGTTAAGGCGTCGAACGGCCGGCGGACGCGGGGCAGAGTGGAAATAAATATAAAAAGTGGCGTAAAAGAGATCTCGGCGCTATGACTATTAGTCTCGTTCGTGGCCCGGCCCCGGTCGCGTTACGACCCCCGCGCTCTCGGCGCCGCCGTTACGGCGAAGCGCGGATATTTTTTATTACACTTTTAGGTGGATCTATGACTTTTCGCGCTCGGATAATCGGACGCGCGCGCGATGCATTAAACCGCCGGATGCCGGTCGGCGATCTCGGCGCCATTATTGCCGACGGAACGGGATGCGAATTTATAAATTTCGGCCGACAAAAGATTCCCGGCCCCGACCATCCGCCGGGGAGCGCGCGTCCATTCAAATCGCGACGTTTTGAGAGACAAGGGAAACTTCGCGAAGAGCGAAAGTTATAAAACATAGTTCGGCGTTTTCGCGTCGCGCGCAAAGTTTGATTGAAACTTTTATTTTTATTGGGGGCGAAATACAATTAAGTCCGAATGGAAATAGAAAAACTCTCGCGACGTCTGCGGGGGGAGTGGGAAGCGGCGAGGAGGCGAGACGCGCCCGTTCGCCATCTCATAATGGCAGGTGGCAGGTGCCGACCGAGCATTTATGCAGTCGTCGGCGCATATTTAAAGGCCTCTCCTCCGCCCCCCGCCGAACAACTTTTCTTGTTATCCGACTGCGAAGTTCTCGAGTGCAAACAAACAATGCAACATCCCCGCCTCCGCATCGGAACGTCGGCGCGGCGAAGAGCGAAGTTTTATGCCTCGAGACTTTTCGGCGCGGATCAATTCCTGCCCGCCGCGCAGGAAGCAGATAAAGTCGCGCGATTAGAGATCGCCGAGTTGAACCGCCCCGATGCGGCCCTAAAAGCTTTCGCCCGCTGCGAAAATCGACTTTGCGCGGCGCCGAGCGCCGCGCCGAAACTAGTCCGGCTTTGTCGCTTTCGTCATCGCGCCATCCGGCCTAATGTGCTCGAGATTGAAGGCGACGCGTCGAAAGCGCCGCGCCGCCCCCCGCGCGCGCCCACGTTCGCCGTCTTTCATTTATCATTGCGGCGAGCGGCGCAAACACAACGGCGTTCGACGGAATGGAAAATCATGAGCGCACGCACGCCGCCTAATCGGACGGAGGCGGCGGGCGGCGGCGTCTCGCGAAAAAGCGGCGCGCCCGTCGTCGGACAATAATTTTCAATTAGCGCGCCCCTTTCTGTTTCGCAGCGCGCGCCGAGTGCGCACTCCGACGGCGGCCGGAGCAATTGACGCTCCCGAAGTGGAAGCGGAGGCGGAGGGACATTTAAGGCGCACAATGGCCCGGCGCTCAGGTGCGCGGCGACGACGAGCGATTTGTAAAAAGGCGCCGCTCGTCCCGTCAAACGCATTACGCTTTCGGGCGCACCTGACATCGCGATTGATTGATACGCCGCGCTTAATTATTTACTACAACGGAACTACTCCTCCTCGCCGGCGGCGGCGCGCGCCGAGGAAATAAGTCCTTCGCGACTTCGCAATGTCTCCGCGAACGCGCGACGAGTAATCTCGTTCCGAACTTAGCTGTGTCAATATTAATTCAGTCGCCGAGTTTCGCGCGCTGCAGATCGCAAATCGTCCGCGCCGCAGCTGATTCTGAATCAACACGGGGCGCACATATTATAAGCGAGTAACTCGCGTAACTATTTGTGTTGAGCTTTCAGCTTATCCGCCAAAAATCATCGCCGCGCGTTAAGTAACTTTTAACAGTGTGCAAACCGCGTAATAGACGCCCAACTTAATTCGGTGCATTCGCCCGCCGAATAATTGCGATTCAACGCCAGAGAACTACCCCCCCTCCCCTTCCCCTCCGGGCAAAATATTAGCAAGATTATAGCGCTTATTACTTATTACTCAGAGGCTGCAGTGAGGTAGGTTGGGAGCGGATCCGGAGCAAGTTGACTTTGAAATTTACGCGTCCGGCATTGATTTCGCATTTCTCCATCTCCGCTCGACTCGAGCGCCCTTTCGACGCGATTTATCAGCGGGCGAGGGGCGGGCGGAAGACCGGCGGCGGAAAACTACCGCCATTTACAACGCCGCTGCCCAGCCGCTCGTCGTCGACGCGCTAATAGAGCGCCGAACAAAGCCAAACAAGCATCCCCCCGAAGCGCCGCCACTACACATAGTCGTGATCCGACCGGGGGGCGAAGAAGCGCGCGCGCGCGCGTCGAATGTAATTTTGAAGTGAGTTAATGTCCCGAACGTAATAGATATAAATTGTTCTATTTCGCCGCATCGACGATGGCGGACGGGCGCGCGCGAAAATAATCATTCCACACGAACTTCCCGCTCCAGAGCGAAGTTTTTCGGGCGCGTTTTTTAGCGATCCGCCCCCGTGCTTGGAGTGGACGGCGGCGGGACGGAATTTATGCGCGCGTCGCGACCAATTATTTGCGCGGCCGTAAATAACTGATAAGCAGGTCGAAGACGGCGCCGCCGCTCGAGGTGGTAAATTATTATGTTGCGCACGTCCCGCTCGGCTATCAATTAATCCCGTCGCCGGCATTGCGCTAAAGAGCGCCGGCGGTCGACGTCAACGCGACGCCCTTGCCGCGGCGTCGAGAAACCTCGTTTTTCTAATGCGAAAATAAAAGACGATCGCGATTTAATTGATGCGAGCGCGGCGTGATGATAAAGTGGAACAATTTGCGTCGCCCGGGCGCCTCTGCACTCGGGACGCTAATCTCGGAAATCCAATGCGCCCCAAACATAAACAGAACTTAACGCCACTGCAAGACAAGAGTCGCCAGTTGGTAAACACTTGCAAGTAGAGCGTCTCTCTATTTATTCTATTAGATTACTTCATGTTATTATAGATGGCGTTATGTTAGGTTAGCGTAGGTTAGGTTACTTTAGGGACCTCGCCATTTTAGCTTAGATTAGTTTAGGTTAGGTTATGCTGGCATAGACCATTCCAAGCCAGCTGCACGGAGCTCTACGATGGGCAATCAAACTAACCAACAGGAGATTCGGTGCGTACTGGTCGCTACGCTTATTTCAGCATGCTCTAGTGAACTTAACGTAACTCAACCTAATTTTAGCCTAAGTTAACTTTCCGTAACATAACTTTAGGGTAAGTTATGTTACTAACCTAAACAGAGCTATCTTAACTGGTCCCAGCGTAGTCCAACCTAATTTAACCTATCCTAACCTAAGTCAACATGCCTTAATGTAACTTACTGCACCCTAAGTTTACTTAACCTAACCTAACACAACCTAATCTGAACTCACCACTGGACCACTGGACCACTGGAACAGTTTGTTATTGTTTGCCCACCGTAGACACCAAAGACGCCGTTCCCCACTCAAAAATGGCGTTCTGACAGAACGTCAAAATGGTCCATAGCTTGGGTTTGCTTAGGTTCGGTCAAGCAACCTTAGTTAACTCATTGTGTTAGGTTAGATGAAATCAGATTGGATTAAGTTGGTTTAAATTAAGTTCACTGTGGTTAGGTTAGGTTAAATTAGGTTGGGTTAGGTTAGGATAAGATAGGGTAAGTTATATTAAGGCACGTTGACTTAGGTTAGATTAGATTGAGTTAGGTTAGGTTAGTTTAGGTGAAGTTGGGTTAGGTTAGGTTAGGTTACGGCACGGTAAGCTATATTAAGGCATGTTGACTTGGGTTAAGTTAGCTTAAATTAGGTTGGCTTGGGTTAGGTGAGTTCAGGTTAGGTTGCGTTAGGTTAGGTTAAGTTAAGTTACGGTACAGTAAGTTATATTAAGGCATGTTGACTTAGGTTAGGATAGGTTAAATTAGGTTGGACTACGCTGGATCCAGTTAAGATAGCTCTGTTTAGGTGAGTAACATAACTGACCCTAAAGTTATGTTAAGGAAAGTTAACTTAGGCTAAGTTACATTGGGTTACGTTAAGTTAACCCTGGTTAGTTTAGGTTAGGTTATGCAAAGTAAAGTAGGGGTGATTGTGAATAATTGTGAAATATGAGCTAAAATTCATGAAGCGCTGTTTGTCCCATCCTCAAATGAAAACCATTACGTACCGCAATGGGTTAAGGTAAAAATATTTCCGGCATAACTATTAACCACATAATTGTCACCCATTCTGGCGGAAAACAAGTTAAGAGCTAAATAAAACCAGCTTGTAAAATCGTTTAAAAATCATTCTGTTCCATGACACGTCCGCGACCCGCCGGTCGTGGGACGAGCGCCCGCCAAAAAAACTACGTGCGGCTATAATTAAAACCTGCCGGCAATAAAACCGCGTCGAATGTGCGCAGTTTGAAAACACTCCGGCCGCTCGTTCCGCTCGGACTTTTTCCCCCGGCCGGCGCCTTGCCGTGGCCGAAGCGCGCGCGGGCGCGAAGTGTTTCGGAACGTCCGGCCACCGCCGGTGGCGGCCCGCCGCATATGTCCGCGCGGAGAGAAAAATAGGCGAAAGCTGCTCGCTTCCGCGCCGGCAAGGAAAGGCGGTCGGGTTATGCGGAGATAGAAAAAACGTGGTTAATACCTCGAGGCGTGCGTGTTCGCCCTGCCCGCCCCCGCAGATGTGAACTTCACGTTTCGCAACGCGCGCACGCGCCGAAGAGAAAAAATACAGGCGCGATGACCGAAATCCGAAATTAATGGCCGAATTAAAATCCGCGCGACGCCAGTCAGCCGCTCGCCGCCCGCGGGCGAGGGATTTAATTCCTAATTAAATAAAAACGACGGCGGATTCGAGACGCGGCCGCCGCCGCCGCCGCCGCGCACTTTTTGTTTGTTGCGCGCACCTTGCGCAGCCGCGCGGGGTAATTAAATCGGGATTAGCCGGCGGTTCGACGACCGCCCCCCGATCCGCTTCTTCGCGCATACTTTCGCCGGCAAATTAGCTGTCTCGTTAGCGCAACTTTCATTTCGAGCAGGGATTTCTTCGCGCGCGCGCGCGACACGCGTAGCAGGTAGCCGTGACGTTGACTGGCGGCGGGCGCGAATTCGAGAGGGGCGGCGCGCGCGAGCGAGGAACACATGTCGGCGCGGGCATTAAAACCGGCGGCGGCGGCGTTTTACGACATCGCGCGACACCCTATGCGACGGTAATATGTTCACGGGAAGCGGCGCGCGAAGGCAGGACGAAGAAGCGCCCGCGCCGCCGCCGCCCCCGCCGGGCGCCGACGCGCGTCGCGCAGCCACGGCGATATCTGTCACTCCGTCGCAAATTGCTTTACTCACACACTAATTAGACGACATACATCAGACGATTTTAATTAATCTTACTCAGCAACTGTCGCGTCAAGCGCGCAACTAATACGCGACTGTTCCGGTGCGCCGGCGACGTTTCGGTTTTAATATAATCCCTCTCTCGCCGACTTTCAAATAATTATAGAATTAGTCGAATTCCGCCAAAATTTCATTTTGATTCGGCGCCATCTAGCGGCGAGCGACGCAACTTACTTTTTTGCACAGATCGTAGAGTAATCTCAATCTGAACAACAAGCAGCGCCATCTGGTGGTAAGTTGCGGAGTTAACTTTTGCGCGGATGACGAACCAACTGAAATAACCTCAATTTAACTAGCGACCACAAGTCCGATGGGCAAACAGCGCCGCCCAGCGGCGAGCGACGGAATCCACTTTTCGCACCGTTGACGAACGAGCCGAAATAACCTCGATTTGTCATGGGAAAACAACCCCGAAGCGTAATTTACGCACATCTCGTTAATAATGGGCAAAACACGCGCGCGGCGCGCATTCAATCCGGGCCGAGCGCGGCTTTGATGTCGATACGCGCGTCCCCTCGCAGGTTGCGCAATCAACGGCCATTAATTAGCGTCGAAGCCGCCGCCGACCCGCGGCACCTGCAGTGGCGATTTGTGCGCCATTAACAAATCGCCGCGCAGGTGCGGCGCCGCCGTCGCGTCTCGCCGGCGCGCGGAAAAACGAGCGGGCTTAATGCAGCTTGATGTATGCAGGATACGCGGGTCCGCTCGCGCGTGCAATACAGTCCGCGGGAGAAAAAAAGTTCGCAACAATGGCGCTGCACGTGCGGAAAGGTCGCGCTCGGAACAAAAGAGGTCGCGGCACACTTCGACGAAGTTCGGCGCGTGTTTTTTTCCTGCCGCCGTCGTCGCATTGACGTGACTCCGGCTGGCTTTCCGCTAATTTCGCGATCGCCGCAAGGCCGCTCGAAACTTTTTCATCTCGTAGCAGTCGCGCCGTAATGGTCCCGCATGATTTATCGCTTTTTAAACAGCCGCGCCGGCGGAAAACACGGGCGCGCCGCGACCGTCGGCCGGGCGGCGGGGGCGGCGGTTATAAATTATGCAAACACCCCGCGCGCGAGATAAAATCGACTCATAGGAAATAGAAAATTGCGCGCATTCGGATCGACGTCGTTACTGCGACGCACAAAAGTTCGGCATGAATGGAGCGGACACGTGGGGCCGTCCGGGGGCGGCGCGGCGGGCACGGCGAATGTATAATGCATGCGGCCAAACTGGGCTGAAGCGCTGCTCTCGCGGCTATCCTACGATGATACAGTTATTCTTCGCGAAGCACCGGACCTTCCGATGTCCCGCGAGGGGGCGATATTTCGCCGGGCCTTTCCATATTTACCTGCCGCCGCGGACGCGCATTAGCGACGCACCCCGAACGCCGCCTCGATAAATATTTACGCCGACGGGGGCATCGGAAAAATCGCCGGCGAGTTTGGGGCTTAATTAACGCCGGCGTCGGCGCGCAAAGTTTTATTGTCGCTTTGTTTCTGGCGCGTCCGCCGCCCGGCCCGGCGATAAATCGGCGGCGGGCCGCAGGAATCGAAAGGGCGTTGCGACGCTCGCGCGCTTATTTATTGCTACGCCGACGCTAAAACATTCATGCGGCCGGCGCGGCGGGCGGCGCCTCGGCACGTTTCGTCGTGGCGCTGTCCAAGGAAGCGGCGGGCTATCGACATCGGTCGCGCGATGGTGCGGGGGTGCGGGGCGCGCGCGCGCTTATAAAAAACGCGGTTTCCGGTGGTTTAAAATGTCGGTGCGCGTTTAAGCTTTAATCGCCCCGTGTTTGCCGGCGGACGCGCGGCGGCGGATAAGCTTGAAAGGCTTTAGTTGTCCGGACACATCGGACGCAATGTCCGATCGGCGACAACAAATAGAGGAGCGGCGATGCGCGCCCGGCGGCGGACGGCATCGCGCGGCGCGCGCAATTGATTTTCGCCCCCGGCGGGGAAAAATGCAAAACCGACAAAAATGCCGCAGGAATCTAATCCGGGGACGCGCAGATTGCGGGCCGCGCGCCCTCGTCCGGCTCGAAGGCCGAAAATCAAATTTCCATCGCGTCCAACAATAAGTGACTCGGCGAATGAATGGCCGGGCACGTATAAGAAGGAAATTGCTCGAGCCGCGACGCCTGCTGGCTGGCTCGTCATCGCTGGAGCGCGCGGCGGCAAAACATTCTCCCCGCTTGTCTGCTCTCCGATTCAGCCGCCGCCGCCGCCTCCGCAGACAGCCAGTCGAGTGTTTTTTACGCGGCAGACAAGTGTCTTTCACACGTAGGGCTTTTTTGTGCGTTTCCCGCACGTATTCCTAGCCGATAAATGTTTATACAAACAGTCGCCGTGACTTAACCGGCGTATCCGGTTCGAAGGACATTTGCCTGACTCCCAACAAACATTTCGGGGCTTGGTTGTTAATTAGAAGCTATTAAAGGTTGGTTGGAGTATTTGCCAACAATGGGCGCATGCACCGATTGGAAACACCACGTATTTCTAACTTGAAAGTGTTTTACGAAATGTCCCCGTGACTTAACTGATGTATCCGGTTCGAAGGACATTTGCCTGACTCCCAACAAATATTTCGGGGTTTAGCAGCTATTAATGGGTGATTGGAGGTTCTATCAGCAAAGGGCACATAGACAGATCACAAACACCGCCCATTTCTAACTTAAAAGTATTTTAACAAAATGTCGTCTTGACTTGACTGATGTATCCGGTCCGAAGAACATATTTCCAACTGAAAAAACATTTCGGGCCCGAGCAATAAATTAGAAGCAATTAATGGACGTTTAGAGTTCGCACCGGCGTCGGGCGATACACGAGCGCAAAAACTTGTAGCGCCCCGAGGTTGACGAGGCCGAATTGCCAAAAAACACATTACCGCCTGACGCTTCTGCCCGGCGCCGCGCGCCCCAAAGAAGTTTCCCTCCCCGAGGTGCGCGCGAGACCGACGCGATAATGCGCTCGCCGCAGCGCAGTGAGAATGATCAATTATGATTTCGAATTTTCGTGCGAAAGGTGGCCCCCCGACGCTACACACGTGCGAACTAATGGAGTTCATTAATTTGATGCGCGCATCGAGATGGTTGCTGCGCGCGAACGAAGGAAAGGATGCGAACGCCATTAATTCATTGCGAGGCGCGCCTCGGCCCCGATAAAAGGGCTGCGCGGACATGGGAAAGAAACTATGCCGATTGCGTTTGCTAAGTGAAGGTGGTGATTAATAACCGCCTCTTCATGGCCGTATCAACGCAAACGGAACTAATCGAAGACGAACTCGTTTTTGATCGACGCGTTTTTCGCCCCGTCGCCTTGCAGCCACGAAGCGCGGAGACAGTCGATATTTATTAATTAAAAGCGAATTTCGTTCGGAATGCGTACGCGAGTCGCATAGACCAAATAGACGCTCGAATCCGTATTCGGGCGGGAGGCGCGCGGGAATGTCGCGGCGGGCGTGCGCAGGAATTTTCCATCTCGGCGGCGCGGACGGGCGCGGCGCGACCCCGATCAAACGCGAGCGAATAAATTCGGCTATTTGCCGAAATATGCGACGCATCCTCGGGAAATCCCGCATAAATTCGCGACTCGTGCAAACAGCGTCGCGCAAGACGGCAAACACGATTGTTTATTTATCTGTTGGCAGCCGAAAGATGAACGATGACGAATAAACACTCGCTCGGCAAACACGCCCGCCCTCCCGCCGCGCGCGATATCAGCGCAAGTGGCTCGGAGTGGCGTCGCGCCACAATCGAAATCGATCTTGGGGGGATGTTATCGCTTTCTTCTAAGCTCACAAATCCAGGACAAACATTGAGGGAATTCAATATGGAAAATATGATGACTTTGACTCACTGATATCGCTTAATATGGACATCGAGCTCCCTCTGTTGGTTTGCACGAGTCGTGCTAGTGTAGGCACGACTCAGCATGTCGCGCATGCGCAGAACAGTGTCAAGTTTACGCATGCGTGAAATAATACTCGTTTCCGAATGTTGCCGAGCACACCCGAGTGAAATATAAACCAAAGCACGCGCGCAAAAGTGAAAAGCAATTGGTTCGGGTTCGGTATTAGGTAGAAATGGTGATTTCTCACAAAACATTTTACAATTTAATATAAACGAATCCGTTGCAAGCTCGAACGATGAAAATATTAATCGAGGCCCCGAAGCGAAACACAAAAAAATAGTAATAATTAAAAGCCAGCGGAGAAACAGCGACCAGGGCGATTTACATTTTGCGCGCGCGTTTACAAGCGCATTGTTTTAATACGCGTTTTTTATATATAATTTATACGGCGCGTATCGCGCTGTTTAATTATTCATGAACGAGCACACGATCGAGTATCACTGCGCCGATACATCGCGCGCCAGGAACACGCGTCGATCCCGCGGGAGCGCGATGCGCGTCGGCGGCGCAAAAAAATATTCATAAACGTGCCGATAAATCCGCGACACGCGCGCGCGCCGCCCCCGCCCGCCCGCCGGCCCCCTTACGATGCCACTTTAACGCCGCCGGCGCGCGCGCCGGTACCTTCCTCAAACCATTTGCATTTTATGTTTTTATCGCGACCATCTCGAATGCGCGGCGCGCTTAAATTTCACGAAATAATGCAATCGCGCATTGTTTTGTTTCGTTTCGATTTTAATGAATATTCGACTCGTGCCGGAGCACTGGTATGACTCGTTACCATGGTACCACTAAGGGGACATAAACAACCCGGGATGCATGAGGCGTGCGTGCATGCGCGCGGCGCAACGCGGTTGCATCCTGGGAAGTTAGGCGCTGCACACTTTGGGTAGTCTAGCCAAGTCTGGCCAAGTCTGAAATGTCAACTTATTTTCGGGTCTCAGAAAATACTACCCGAATCTGAAGATCGCGCATTATTATGCGCGATTGCGAAGCCGGGACTGAATAAATGATAGGCTAGGGCAATTTCAGCGCGCAATATTTCGAAAAGCTGCAGTCCGATCTGCGATAAATTTAGTATGTGCGTCATCAGAATTGAATTTCCAAGCGAGTCGCATTGTTAAATTTCGGATTAAATAAATAGAAGGCCGTCTCAACTAAGGTATTGACAAACAAATTAATTTACTCCGTCCCTATACCTCATTGTTATGCGGGTTTTTCGGTCTGACCGGAATACGATTAAAAATGATTTACGAGTTAGACTGGGTAGCCTAGCCTAGCCTAGCCAAAGTGTGCACACGGTTAGAGTACCTACCGATACGCGTGTTGCGCATGCGCGCGCAACTTAACCAATTATTCGGCGAATTTCTAAGAAATAAATTTCCTGCGTCACGAATTAAATGCACAACAGCATCAAACGCTGTGATTAATTCGCTTCGCCGAACGCAATTTAGGCACAAACGCAATTTTCTAATTTCCGACTTTGCGCCGGCCGGAAGACGCGGACAGGGCAATCGAACGCACCGAACGCTCGCGACATTAACATCGACGCTGAATAGAGTTCGAACGGGGCGCAATTCGCGGCGAACGTCGTCGTAATTCGCCGCGTGTATCGCGCGCGCGTAATTAATAGATAACGATCGATGGCGCCCGAAACCGCGGTCCCGCGCGCGAGCGCCCGGGCGCGTCATAATGGCCAGCGACCGGCGTTCGCAAATCGGCCCGCGCGCGGCGAGAGCGTCTTCCCGGCGACTAAATTTAAACAAACGATTGTTATGTGGAAGTTTCATATAACGGCCGGGCGCGCCCGCCGCCGCGCGCTCTGGTAACAGTTGGCAGTAATGCATTTTCATTGTCCGCAACTCTCACAATGGCGCCGGCGCCCGCAACAACTCCTCGCCTGCCAATGCCCTCCCGCCACCTCGCCATTCTTTTCCACGATTCCGCCCGCGATTCGCTCCGAATTGGGCGGGCGAGTCACGGCTATGGTTAAAGCGTCGCCGATATTATTCCAATAAATTATGTTAGGTTAACTTAGGTTAAGTTATATGATGACCTAACCTAATCTGGGTTACATTCGGCGAAGATGGAGGTGGATTATGAGGTCGACTTTTAAGCGTCGCGAAGGATGCTTCAAGTGCCGAAAAAAAATTTGGTCAAATTACTCGGGAACGTCGCCCGCCCAACTTCCGCTCGCAATCCGCGCGAATATTATATGCGTAAGTAATATTTTATTTATATTTAAATTGCTCCGTCGAGAGAGTCGTCGAGACGCTCAACTTTGCGCCGACTTTTTGTCGGCGGGCGGCCGCGCCGAAACTCGCGGCACTTTCGTCAATTATTTGCGCGCAACGAAGTTAGCCCTCGCGCCCCTCAAGTCGCGCCGGCGCTCTCTTCCGAGTTTAATTTGTGCGCGCGCAAATTCGATTCCGGATCAATTAGAATTACTAATTGGCGTTGGGACTTTTTAGCGTCGCTTAACGGGCGCATTTGCATTGGAAATGGTTTCGGCGGCGCAAAAAAAAAAGGGCGAGGCGTCCGAAATATGAAAGAATTCGTTTGCATCGTCGCGGAAGACCGGCGGCTAATGGAAGCACTAGTTTCGCGTTGCGCGCCGCCGGCCGACAATGGCGTCCGACAATAAAGGCGCCTTTTACCTTAATAGAACACTTTTACTTCATCGCGAACCTTTTCTGCTTTTGCCCGCATCCCCCGGCGGCGGCGGCGCGTTTTTCCGCTCGCCCCTCGCGTCGGCATTGTTTCGTGTTTGCGTTTTGTTGTTTCGCGCGCGCGCGCTTTTCCACGCGCGACGCCCGCACAAAGCCGAAGGCCGGGGATAAAGGCCTTCAATAACATCAATATGCAGTTTGGCGAAGAACAAAACGCGCCGAAATCATTTTTTCGCGCATTTCGCGAGAGCCGAATGTAAAAGCGCCCGTCCGGGAATTCGCGCTGTTCGCCGCGCGATTGTTTTAACCGCATGATGCAAATAAATACCTTTGGTTAATTAAAAAATTTTTTGCGCGCGCCGTCCGGAGGAAAATCGGCGCTAATTCGAATTTCCGCGCGCGGCGTTTGTTTACCGTTCTTCGGGGAGACATAAGCGCGAAGCTTAATCAATGGAATTAATTTGCTTTTGTCGAGAATAATTAGTTCGTTATGCCCGGACAAAAACGCGCTGAATAAATAATTCGCCGATGAAACAACGCGCGCGGCGCCCGTCCATGAGCGGCTCGCACTCACATCAGCGACATCTATGGACGTGATTGTAGTGCAGGGTGTCAGGTGCCGCGAATTAAAAAGTTCCAGCCCCTCGACTTCGACGCGCCGTAATGAATGCACAAGACGGCCGAGGGCGGAAAGTTGCAGATTTCCAGTGTCGGCGCGCGACATAAGGCGACGATCTGATGTAAGCCCCCGAGCGGCTCGGCGCGGGGAGAAATAAAGTTTGCCGTCGTCATCCAAACAAATTCGGGCGACGAGCGCAAGGGGTTGGAGCGTGGGTGGGAAGTGTTCGCATGACCTAAATACACTTTCTAATGCGGCGCGTCGCTCGAGAGTCAGGAGTCAAGGATATTAATTGTGAAAGCGGCGAATTAGGGTGAAATCAGTATAGTCGCCGCGCTCGGATATAGTGCGGCGACTATACTAAATGTACACACGGATTGCAAATTCGAATAAAATTAACATTGCTATTAACATAGCAAAGGCAATTCGTGAATTTGTTTGGAAATTGCATTCAAACGAAGAGTGCGGCAACTATACTGCTTGTATATATAACAGGTCAACGTTCGCCTTAATTAATAATTGATTCCTCGATTCGTGCCGCCATTCGACAGGCGCACAATAAACGACGGAGAAAAAAAATGACGCCGAACGAATTACCCCATTCTTCCGCGGACGGCCGCCGCACGCGATTTCGCATTCAGGCGCGGGCCGCCATTGTTGCGAGCCAAAAATTGACCGAGCGGGCGCGAGCGAAAACCAGACAACGCACGTAGTTTAACGAATCGTTCTCGTGCGGCCGCGCGCGATCGTCCGGCCCCCGATCGGCGCTCGCGTGGAATATAAATAACGCCGCATTAATATCATTAATATTCCGCATCATTACGAACCCATCAAGCGCCTATTTGCCCAGCATTCGCCAAACGCTCGCTCGTGAATAAATTCCCAACTGCGAGTGCGCACTGTCATTAAACAGTGCTGTTACATCGACATATGTCAATTCGAAAATATTAAACCTAACCCAACCTGACGGAACTCTGCTTAACCTCGCATAACCCAATCTGACCTACAACCTATCCTAACCTAACTTAACCGTGTGCACACTTTGACTCAGACTTGACTTGTCTACCCAGACGAACTCGCAAATCTTTTTCCCGTTTTTAATAATATTCCGGTCAGACCGAAAAACCCGCATAATAATGAGGTATAGGGATAGAATCAATAAATTTTTTGCAACTACTCATGTTAAGACAGTCTTCTATTTATTTAATCAACGATTTAACAACACCACTCGCTTGGAAATATAATTCTGATTACGCACATAATTAATTTGTCGTAAATCGGACTGTAACTTCGAAATATTGCAAAACCGCAGCAAATTATATATGTTCGTAATCAGAATTAAATTTCCAAGCGAGTCGTGGTATGTAATTATTAATTAAATAAAAAGACGACTTAAAATGGGTGAGGATCTATCTTGACTTGTCTAATCTAACCAAAGTGTGCCGTGCATTTTTTGTTTACATTTTAAATATAAGAAGAGAAGAAGATAATTTTGTAGGTTATGTGGAAATTTATTAATTACGTTAATGTCTCAATAGAACTCGTGCTCATTATAGGCATTGGTAAGTATCCAGTTAGTATAATGTTAGTAGTGTTAGTGCACACTCGGCG
>JARRAA010008374.1:0-15846 GCA_030557295.1 Ecitodaemon sp. MM-2014
CGCCGCGTCGTCCTGCACACGTCGGAGTTTTAGCGCGCTCGCTAAGCTAGGCGAGCTTAATTCACTCACCAGAAAATAGTTGTAAACGAAACTGTTGTTTCGGACGCACAGCGAGTGCGTACGCTTGACTGCGACGTCGTCCAGCGATGCGGCAGGGGGCGCCGCTCGCAAGTTGGTCAGTTGGGAGACCAGCACCGCGTTTAGGCTCGTGTAGATTATGTATCCGAACAGCAGGGACGTTAGGATGACCACTCGCATTGACGCGAACGTGATGTGCAGCTCGTGCGCCTGGTTCAGGAAACCACTGACGACCGCGAGCATGCAGTTGAGGAAGGATAAGCCTCTGTGGGGCGGCTGGTATTTGGCGAGGAGCTTCAGTCCGAACCATAGCACTATCCCGAGGAAGGAATATATGAGGACGGTGGTGATCAGGAGCTCTCGATGGAAGGCGTGCAGGAAGAAATCGCTCGAGCCGCTATCGTCCGGCTCGCGGTAGCCGATCAGGTACCAGTTGAGCAGATAGGGCTGAGAGTAGACTGCGGCTTGATTCAGCTTCTTGTTCGAGACCACGGCGCCGAGAAATACGTCTGCTTCGTGATTCGCAATTCGATCTAGGGCTGTGTCGTAGTCGTTCTCTACTATTATTTCGCTTCTAAAACATGTGGCTGCATTATGGCCGTTTCGAGATTCGGTCAGAACTCACTTGAATTTTAGCATTGCTTCCAAGGCGATCCAGAAATTCCCAATGAAGCCGTCGAGTTGTTTGATTTGATCGTTGTACATCACATACGGGTACAGCTGCAATCACTGCTTTCGCGGCAAATTCCTTAATTGGCGTACTGCACTTACCGGACTAATTAATACGCGTATTTCCTTTCCTTGCAAAACTCCTGCACCGTTGCGATGGGGCTCGCGATATGTCTGGTTCGTCAGCGAAACGAACTCGTCCCGGTTTCCTCGCCAGACGTAAATGTTTCCGCATTTCCGCGCAGTGCAATTGTAAGGTTTGCCACCGACAATTGCCTGCAGCAGGGAAAGCAGGCCAATAGTAGCCGCAGTCGATTTCCAAGCACGACGCATGACTTACTCCGAGCGTTCAGCGGAGAATGACATTTTTCCCTGCGAGAGGGAGTTTATAGAATCCCGGGGGCGAAGTAATTAGGCAAATTATAGTGCCGCGCTGGCCACGAGTGGTGGGTTATTGTGCAGTTTGATGTTATCCGTGTGGCGTGCGTCGAGCGTGACGAAGGTGAATTTATGGCGGCGGCGTTCGCTCAAATATTTATTCGATTGTGACATGTAGGGCAAGTCATTAATCAGATCATTGTTTGGCTTGGTCTAATATTTTAATTTGTCGTCGGAAGACCTTTCCAGAGGGTAATTTATAAGCAGAGCTTGGAAGCGCGCGCGTTCGACGCCATCAATCATACACGACGTGTTGATTTTTGCCTCGTTCTAATTCATTTAATATGCTGTCAATGGAAGTGCTAGTGATTTAAATTGGCGATTTTATCGACAGTGTTGTGCTTCGCAACGCGCGACGGGGTTACATCGTAACTCGAGTCAATTAGCTGGGAACACCGAAACGCACGATTTGTCAAGGGCGATTAATAGTTTAAAGCCGCGCTCGCGCAACTTTGGCACTTGAGCGAGGCGGCTGTATTTAATGATTGAAATAAAACGAAATTAGTTTAAATAATAAATCGAAGGCAGGCAGCTCCGAGAGCAATAAATATTAATGCCCGCTCACGGCTCATGTTCGAATTTGACATAATTCCATCCATATCGGAGCCGAAGAAGGGAGGAATATACGAGGCGGGCGGTCTCGCAGGAATACGTATCCTGCCCGCCCTATGCGGACGTGAGGCCGGCGATCGCATTTATGTATAATTCCCTCTGGAGGGCGAGCGCCGCTGTACATAATGTAACGTCTAATGTCTGCCGTGGCCGACGCCGACGGATTCGATTGGCAGCGACCCGATCGAATTTCCACTCGGGCCAGACCTTCATCATTCGGCCAAATAACTAATTTTTAACAGATTATCTGGACTGGGCCGTGAAAAAGTTGGCGTAGTTAATTCGGATTCGTTACGCAATAGAAAGGGTGAACAACCCGACGGTCCGTTTACCCCGCAGTGATCCTAATTTGCCTCCGCCGGTTTCAATCGGGCACCAAATTGCAAATGCGGTCGCGAAAATAGTCGAAAGATCCCGCCCGATTTCGGCGTGAAATACGTGCGTCGTCGGGCCTAAGGATATTGATTCGGGCCATTTACAATGCCGCCAAACAAGCGACTGCTAATTTACCGCCCCGTTCGAGCGAAATTGTCCTCACGGAGACACCGAAAAATGACTTCGGCTGCTCGGCGCAGACCGACTGACATTAATCAAATCCTCGATTGGTTATCGATTTACACGGCTGCGATTAATTGCGAATTGCAATTGCGCATCTCGACCGGGGTTTCGGTAATAATTACCCGATTTTAAAACTGCGAGCCTTCCGGAGGAGGCGCGCTCCCGTGCTTAATCGGAGCTTTATCTCTCAATCAGCCCGAGTGGGCCGAACGCTCGCCATTAAGATTAGGCTAATTTAAATTCAATTTCGTGCGTTCGGCAATACCGAGTGTCTCCGCCAATCTGCAAATGGCTCTTTTGAGTCGCGCTCGCTTTCGTGGAATATTCAGCGGGCCCGTGTTTGCTCAAAGGGCCTGCCGCGGCCCCAGCGCGGGGAGACTCGCCGACTTTATCGACTTTGCATACTCTCAACTTCTCTCCTATTGATTGAGCGTTATTAAAATGCGATTGGGGCGAATAAAAATGCTAATCCGTCTTCGGCGCTTCTTTGCAGAGGAAGACTACGACGCGTTCTGTCTGGCGTACATGTTCACCTACCGAGACTTCGAAATGGGCACGCTGGGTTTGGCGTGGACCGGAGATTTGAAGAACGCCGGGGGAGTGTGCGAGAAAAACGGGGTAAGCACGCGCGCCGGTTGTAAATCTTTATTTATCGGTCGTTTGCTCCGATTGGGGCGGGATGGGCAGTCATTAGTCACGCCGGCAACACCTGTCGGACAATTAGCATCCCTAACGCGTTTTCGGTGGTCGCGCCCGGCGATTATTCTCGAATTAATCGAAACGCGAAATTCGCGCTGCACGCAGCGCATTTGCGCGCGCTTTTAATATCCGCGCCGAGTGCCGCGCAGCACCTGCCCGGATCGATTCCGGCGCCGGCGGTCGTAAACATTTGCTGCGAGTTCGGGCGCGCGCTCCGGCCGTAAACCCGTATCCTGCTCAAAGTGGCCGTAATCAAATTACAGCATTACCGCGGCAGCATGAAGTCGTTAAACACCGGCATTGTGACGCTGCTCAACTACGGCAAGCATGTGCCACCTGCCGTCTCCCACGTGACTCTGGCCCACGAGATCGGACACAACTTCGGATCGCCGGTAAGTCGATACGGCCCGCTTGGCCGGCGGCGCATTCAACAGGGCTAACGCGGCGCTTATTGTTCTCCAGCATGATCCCGAGCTGTGCACGCCCGGCGGCGACGATGGCAATTTCATCATGTTCGCGCGCGCCACGTCCGGCGACAAAAAGAACAACAACCACTTCTCGCCGTGCAGCCTCAAGAGCATCAATCCGGTGCTCAACTTTAAAGCGCGCTCGCCCAAAGGCTGCTTCACGGGTATGACATTAGCTCGCCGCCCCGGAATATCCAGGCATTCGAAACTTTTCCGTTCGCAGAGCCCCAAGCGTCGCTGTGCGGGAACGGCGTCGTCGAGGAGGGCGAGGAGTGCGATTGCGGCTGGGAGGAGGATTGCCGCGATCAGTGCTGCTTCCCGCAGAGGAGATATCCGCCGGTGGACGAGCCGCCGTGTCGCTTGACCCCTCGCAGCGCGTGCAGTCCTTCCCAAGGGCCGTGCTGCACGTCCGAGTGCCAAGTTAAGTTCGGCGACAAGTGTCGCGACGATAACGGATGCAGGGACGCCAGTTTTTGCAACGGCCGCGGGCCGCAGTGTCCCCCGTCGGTGAACAAGCCCAACAAGACCATCTGCAACAAGGAGTTCGTCTGTTTCATGGGAGTATGTGGCTGCCTTCCTCTCGAGCCGGCTTTCTCGCGATTCTATGCGCTGCGCTTCTCTTTCTAGGAGTGCACGGGATCCATTTGCCTGGCGTACGGGTTAGAATCGTGCCAATGCATTCCTGGCAAGAACGACGCCAAGACGAAAGCTTGCGAGCTGTGCTGCAAGTTGCCGGGGGACCATCAGCCGTGCATCTCGTCCTTCGAATGGAACGACATGCCGTACGACATACCGGACATGTACTCGAAGCCCGGCACACCTTGCAACGACTACAGCGGGTACTGTGACGTCTTTCAGATGTGTCGGGAGGTCGATCCCTCGGGTCCTCTGGCTACTCTCCGGAAACTGTTGTTGTCCGACGAGAGCATAGCCAGCTTTAAGCGATGGCTACTAGATTACTGGTATGCTGTGGTCTTGATCATCTCTGTGATTATAGCATTATTGGTGAGTAAAGTCCCGACCTGCACTTCGTCTCGCATGTTCATTAATTTCCGTACGTTTTACAACAGACAAAAGTTCTGTGCATGATTCATGACTTGGGAAAGAGTGAGTTGCTACGCTAGACCTGATTTACGCTTGTTCTTCGCGCGTCGTTTGTCGGTTCCAATGCTAATCCGGATGGTGTGCTGTTCTAGATCTTCAGCACCAAGTTCCTGGGCAAGCACTCTGACGCCAAACTGAAAACAGTGACAATAATGCACAGCCAAACTACGGAGACGGTGCGCCTGCCCCCGGACGCCGACGGGGGCGGTAATGTGACCGTGCATCCTGCGTTCCGCTCCAAGCTGCCGCTGAAACGCAAGGTGCGCGATGGCAAGGTGCGCAACAAGGCCAAACGCAAGTCCGCCAACAAGGAGCCGGCGAACAACAACAGTCCCACCAAGGCGGCGCCGAAAGCCTCCCCGAAGAAGAAGAAGCGCGTGTCCGCCGCCGTCGGCGCGGAGGAAAGGAAGCGCGTCGCCGGGGACGCCGCCGTCATCGAAATTCCTCCCAGCAAAGTGAAGAAGTCCCTGCAGACGGCCGTGGCTGGCAAGCGCAAGAAGAAGAAGAAGGAAGTCATCGACTACAGCGGCGCGCAGGTGGACGCGGAGGGCAAGAAAGGTTTGCTGGGCGCCGAGGTCTTGCACACGCCGCTCACGCCCGAGGCGGATCCCGTCGGCAAGGTGCAGAACTGGCTGCTCAAGTCGCACGCCGCCCTGCCCAAGTCCAAGTCGACCCCGGCCGCCCTCGCCGCCACCGCCGCCGCCACGACGCAACGCAGCCCTCACAAGCAGAGGCACAAGAAGTCGGCGCCGGCGGCGAAGAGCTGCAGCGTCGGCAACATTGCCGACAAGGACAAGGTGCGCCTGCAGGTGGTCTACAAGCCGCCGTTCAAGTTCAGCGTCAAGCTGTGCAAGCCGGAGAAGACGAGCGTCGTCGTCGAGCGCGTCAAGACCACGCAGGCCGCCACGCAGACGCCGGCCGACAAGAAGGACAAGCCGGCGGGCAGGACTGGCATCCTGGTGCGCACCGTCGGCGAGCCGGCGGCCGCGGCGGCCGACGCCCCTAGTCCAAAGGCGCTGCCGACGGCCACCCAAGTCGATTCTAACGCGCATACCGTCCAGTCAGACCTAGAGGTTCTGCTCTCCGAGAGCGAGTTCCTGTTCTCGGACGAATAGCTGTTCCACACGCCCCACATTCCGCACACCCTTGACATTCCGATTCGAATCAATTAATCTGTGATTTTTTACCAATATGGACGCGCGGCCGAAGCCGGCCGGATTATTTTCGTTGTAGCCGCGACCAAGTCAGGAATCAATTAATACTCTCTAGGACATATCAATCTCTCCGAGTCGAAGTGATTCGCCCAGGACGCGTCGGGAGCGAACGCTGTAATTAAGAGTATATGAATCGAGTTTATACATATATATATTTATTTACAATATCGAAGTGTATATTGTAAACTTGTAACATTCGACGAATTGTAATATTGTACATAGCATTCCCTTTTACATACGTGCGCTTGTATCATGGTATTTTTACAGTGCCATTTTTGTAATTCGACGCGACGATCAAATTTACGCTAAGCGCTGACCCCTTTCGATGCCAATCCATCCCCGATTTGATAAGCTTGGATACCTGCGAATCGCGTGATGTGTTCAGGACAAAAGTATTTTGTGTACCCACTCCGAGGCGCGCTCTTCCAAAACAAACGAACGCTGATTTCGTTGTCAATCGTCTATTTTCTGCGAGCGTACTTACTGAATGAGCTCTAATTTATACTAGAATTGTGACAAACGCAAGTTGAGTGATATTAAACAAATGACGTGTATTATTAATTAACAAATTTTCATTTATATTTGTTAACGTAACATTTTAGCGGCGATTAAAAAGATTATCGACTGATGCGATGTTGTTGACTTCCTTAATTGGCCAATGTGTTTTAGTTAGGCTCTGCAACTGTGCACATTCTGTGCTATAACTTCAGCCAACAGTAATAGGTAGCCTTAATAATAAATGTTATTATTTTAACCACTTCGCTTACACTACATTTTCACAGAAAATAGTAACAAACGCGTAAAGTTAAGTTAAATCGACTTAATAATAGGCTCCTTGCCAATCGTGGTTGGCTTAATCCTCGCCTCCTTGCTGCAGCTGTCAGTCCTCGCGCGAGCCACGTTGTGCTGCGCAAGTTCGAGACTGAACTCGGGATGTTCCTTGACTTGCTTGAAAATTCTGTCCAGCGTGCTGAAGACCTCCTCGGCGTTCTCTTTGGTGAACACCATCGGGGGCTTCATTTTCAGGACGTTGTTGTGCGGTCCGTCGACAGACATAAGGATGTGTTCCTTCTTTAGTCTGCAATGTAGTTTTACAATGATAACAACCTGTCTGAGTATGATTACGGTTTAAGCTTACTGTCTGGTTATATATTGAGCGATCTTGGTCGCTGGTTGCTTGGTCTCTCTGTTGAGAACAAGCTCGATGCCTACGAAGAGCCCCACGCCGCGAACGTCGCCGATGAGCTGATGCTTTTTCTTGAGAGCATGACACAAATCCAAGAGGTATTCACCAACGACCAGGGCGTTTTCGCGCAGGTTCTCTTCGTCGATTACATCCATGACAGCGTTGGCGATTGCGCAGCTTACAGGATTGCCGCCGTACTGCAAGATTAGTGGTTCATTGCAAGCCCAGTGAGAGCGCAGACAGCGGAAACCTTACAGTATTGAAATATTCCACGCCCGTGCGCGTAAAGCTGTCGGCGATTTCCTTACGCACGATCACGGCGGCGACCGGATGCCCGTTGCCCATCGGCTTGCCAATGGTGACGATGTCCGGCACGACGTTTTGCAGCTGGAACGCCCAATAATGCTTGCCCACGCGCCCGAAACCAGTTTGCACCTCGTCGGCGATGCAAACGCCTCCCGCGTCTCTGACGTGCGCGTAAACGCCTCGCAAGTATCCGGGCGGAAGGAGAACTTGTCCTCCGCAACTGAGCATGCTCTCCGCAATGAAGGCGCTCATTTTGCCTGCGTTCTTCCTGCACATCTCGCCGATTTCGTCGACGTATGCGGCGGTCGGATTGTCCACTTCGCCGGCCCGATATACGCCGCGGTAAACATCGGGAATCGATGCCTAACGTCACAACATTTAGCGTCGCAATTGTAAACAGGCAGTCATATCAAGTCATACCAAGTGCACGTGGTCTTTCTGGCCGACCCCACCGGGCAGATTGAACTTGTAGTGCGAGATGTCAATGAGGGAAGTCAAGTGACCATGGTAGGCACTAAAAAAACGAGCAAGTACTTGCAAAACGCTCCCACACAACCCCCCCGAACAGAGCAGCAATAAGTGAAATAGCAAAACGCGTGTCCCGCTCGTGGCCTGAAAAACAACGATGATTGTTTTAATTCAAGCGTCCACTTCCTCGTTGCACTGGGTTCGCTGTCATATCGACGCGATCTTCGTTCTTGTTCGCATCCTGGACGTGGGAGGATGACGCCAAAGTCTGTTGGTCGTGCACGCAATGCGCAACAAATTAACAAGACAAGAGACAAGCGCGCCAACAGACTTTTCATCCTTGCGGAACAATGCTGTAAAAGAGAAATGAAAATTCCGCCATTAGTCAATGATATGCACAAAGTTTATGCCTGGTTACCACGTCTTGGGCACCTGAAAGCTGAGCTACAAGCGCGCCGCGCGACGAAACAATCGACTTACTGCTCGAGCGTGATGACGTCCTTGTTCCCCGTGTGGATTTGCGCCAGACGCAGCGCCAAGTCGTTGGCCTCCGAGCCGGAATTGACGAAGTAGCAGACAGACAGCTCCTCGGGCATCGTGGCGATGATTTTCCGCGCGCACATGACGATGTTGTCGTGCAGGAAGCGATTGTTAGTGTTCAACGCGGACATCTGATCGATGCCCGCTTTGACGACTTTGGGATGGCAGTGGCCAACATGTGCGACGTTGTTCATCGTGTCCAGATAGGCTTCGTTCTTCTCGTCGTAGAGGTATTGGGCCTGCCCGCGAACGATTTTCAGCGGGTCCTCGCGGAAAAACAGCTGACAGGATTGCCTGCGTGCGGGAAATCAAGTTATTTTCGCCAAGCGGGGGAAATCAGCCACGTACCCAATATGTTTGTTGCGCAGAGCGATAGTTTCTTGCTTGTCGATGATCTCCATCGTGCTTGCGAGCGCGATTCGTTAGAAATGAAGGTTTGGCTGCGTCGACAGCCGCCGCGTCCGGTTTTATATCCGAAAGTGCTGCTCGGGCCAACGTTCTCGGCGCTTATCAGCGTCCGCAGGACTGCGAGGAAACGCGCAGGAGTGGGAAAGCATCGTCACGATCTTCCCCGCCGCGCGCGACATCTACATAGCAACATCGTCGAGTGCGCGATTTTTTATTAAACACTATTAAACATTATTAAACATTACTAGCGTTTCGCTTGGCCGTTGCGACATTCCCCGCGGAATTATGCGCACGCGATCGATGACGAAAGCGTGCGAGTCAAGAGGTTGCGCAACCGCAAACGCAAATAAATTCAAAATTATTATTATGTACGCCCGATAACCCGAAACGAAATATTTGCTGATGCTTTTACTGCGAGCGCGGATTTTTTCCATTCGATGATATATGACTGCTCGCAATTATGCGTAATTTCGCCGGCGACGCTGACGACGCGGAATTAGAGGCAAATGTTTGCGCGCAATTGTTTAAACAGCCGAGGGGAGTGCAAAACATTTGCAGTGCGTCGCGCGAGGCGCTAAAAATAAACACACGTGTTAGCGCATGGTAACCCTGGCAACCAGTGAAAATAACTCGTGTTTGCTCTCGTTTTCGTCTCGTTGTCTATCCAATTGAACTATGTGCCCCGCGTCGTAATCTCTTCGAGCGATAAGCGCCACGCTTTGCTGGATTATTTCAATGCACGAATTTTTCGAACTGATTCGGTCTTATTTACTTATCGCCGCCTCGATTCATGCGCCTCGCACGAGACTCGCACATGCCACTAGAAGCGATAAGCAATCCAGAACCTGTCGTCGTTCGAATAATGCCAAATCCACGTGCGAGGCCACCTTGGCATTCATCTGACACGTTTGACACGTGTCAGTCGCTTGCAATGTGTGCACCATGGAGGATAGGGGAGCGGACCGGAGGAGTAAATCATCGTCGGTAAAGCGAGTGTCTATGGGCGGCGTGCAAAAGGCGAAAGAAACCAATCGACCGGTCCCGGAATCTTCCAACGCGCCCCAACGCGTCCCTGGCAAGGATGTCACCACGCAAGTGCGACCTCGCATACCCAACTGCGACCTGGCAGCCATCGCCCAGAACGTCGAAGGGCAATACTGCCTCCTCACCAAGATCCTGAACACCTTGCGCTCGCTGCGCGACGAAAGCCAAGCCAACTTCGAGCAGATTCTCCAGACGCGCGCCGATAAGAAGCAACGTGCGCCGGCGCCCAAGGATAAAGACAATGAGAAACGCGGAGAATCGACGAGGCACTACGCGTGGTCTACGGATGATTCCTCTCCAAAGTTGCACGACGACGCGCAGATAACGGGCGCCGAAGAGGTCACCAGCCTGGGCAGCAACGAGCCCTGGTCCAATACTGACTTGAAATGCCCGGACACTTGCCCCACGTGCGGCACCACGGTCAAGATACTCTTGGCGGAAATCGACGAGTTGAGGCGCACGCGACGCTTCATGCTCAAGGTGCGTCAGGACGCCAACAACATACTCGACGAAGTCGTCGATCGCGCGTTGACGCATCAGCGTGTGAAACTTTACAGCACGTTTTAAAGATGAACAGTAAATAATGTTGCTAGATTTGGGTTGTTATTGCGAGGTCAGTTATTGTCACAATTGCACCGATGTTCTTTGTCTTTCTTCTTCCGGCACGGCGCGTTCTTCACCACTTTGCAATTCAATGGGCAACTGGCCTTGCATCTTTTCTTTTCGTCAGATTCGTCAGATTCGAATCTGCTTTGGTTTCCTCCCCCTCCCGCTCCCCAACCCGGTCCCCACCCTGGACCCCATCCTGCTCCCCCTCCTCCTCCGCCGCCAGTATATGCAGTGGGCTTTTGAACATTCTCACACAAGACTGCCCTGTCGACAAATATAATTGACGCGTTTCCGGTCTTTTTGTTTGCATACTCGCAGGATTCGTCGCATTCTCCACCGGAACGTTTTTTAGTTCGTTTCTGGGTCTTCCTGCTCGAGTTGGACGAGCGGTCATCGTCATCGTCATACCTGCGGGTTCTTCTACGGTAAGACCTCCTGGAACGACTTGGACTTGATCCATCGCGTTTGTCCCTCTTTGGCGATTTACGTCTTGTGCTGCCACTCTTTCCACTCCCACGAGTGCTTCGGCTGCCCCTGCTTCCCCTGCTGCCCTTGCTTCCCTTGCTCCCCTTACTGCCTTTAGTGCCTTTACTATCCTTACTCGAAGAACTTCCTGCGCCACGTCCTGGTTTCTTTTTCTTTCGCCTACTACCCGCGGTGGCCACCGACGTGGACGTGCCTGCAGTTCTGGTTGACATTTTACGAACTCGGCATGTCGCGAGCGACTGGTCTTCGTGTCGCTCGTCTCATCGCCCCAATGACATCGATGCTGACACCAATCATTCCTTAATGCCCAGCAGCCATTTGAAAGGTTGTGACAGATCGAAAATTACAAATGGAGTCTTTGAGCACGTCGTCGTCGTTCATCCTCGAAAATGGTAGAATATTGCACTTTTCTAACAAAAAAATTAGTTTTTGGCCTATAATTCGCGAACTATTCGGACGATTTGCCGATTCTTTGTTGCATAGTGTAGAGGGCAAGTTGCTCTATCTTTTTCGGGTGCCATGCGTTGGGAAATCCTCTGGGAAAAGGTAGAAAATTGCAATTTTCTACCCAAAAATGTAGTTTTTGGCCTGTAACTCGCGAACTATTTGGCCAATTTCAATGATTCTTCTTGCATAGTGTAGAGGGCAAGTTGTTCTATCTTTTTCGTGTGCCATGCGTTGGGAAATCCTCCGGGAAATGGTAGAAAATTGCAATTTTCTATCCAAAAATGTACTTTTTGGCCTATAACTCGCGAACTATTCGGCCGATTTCAATGATTGTTTTTGTATAGTGTAGAGGGCAAGTTGCTCTATCTTCTTCGTGTGTCATGCGTTGGGAAATCCCGCGGAAAATGGTAGAAAATTGCAATTTTCTACCCAAAATTTACTTTTTGGCCTATAATTCGCGAACTCGCACGAGTGCTTTGACTGCCCTTGCTTTCCCTGCTTCCACCGCTGTCCTTGCTTCCTTTGCCTCCCCTTGCTGCCTTTAGTTACTTTACTACTATCCTTACTCGAAGAACTTTCTGCGCCACGCCACCGACCTGGACGCACCCGCAGTTCTGGTCGACATTCTACAAACTCTGCATGCCGCGAGCGACTGCTCTTCGCTCGTCTCATCGCCCCAATGACATCGATGCTGTCACCAATCATTGCTTAATGCCCAGCAGTCATTTGAAAGGTCGCGACAGATCGAAAATTAGAAATGGAGCCGTTGAGCACGTCGTCGTCGTTCATTCTCGAGGAGAAAGTCACCGAACTGGAAAACAGACTTTCGCACAGCAACAACGCCTTGCGAACCAAAGAGCATGTCGTCCGACTGCAGCAGGATCAAATCAAGAAACTCGAGGACATGTACAAGAAAGCTCTGGAAGAAATCGCTGTTCTTAACGGGGAAAACAAACGGACCATCGGCGACATGGAAAATTTACGAATCATTTTAAAATCTGTACGATTAAAGGCGCATCGATCGATTTGTTTCTCACGTATTTGCTTTTAGTTTGAGAACGCAAGAAAGGCCAACCGCGATTTCGAATCTCAGGTGGATCTTATACCGCCGCCGTGTACGGAAACGAAAAACGACGTGCATCAGCAAACCGAAACGCACCTGATTAATATCCGGGAATCCCTTTCGGATCAAAGCAACAAAATCGAACAAATCGACGATCTTCTCCGCCATTCGACCTGCGAACAACTCGACATTATCCAACAAAACATTCACGACCTCGAGAAGCAAACTGAAGACATTCTATCGAAAGTCATGCCCGCGAAACTCAACATCATGTCGCTGTACTCTTCCCAGTTGTGCAGAACGATGTCGCCTATTTCCGAAGAGCGCGAGGAATGGATGCTAATGGAAAACAGTTCGCAAACGATCGTGCTAACAACCGACACCTCGGTAAGCGTAAACGTGGAAAGCTCGTGTGTCACCGTCCAAGCAGAAGCCGCGTTGTCGCACGTCGCGTGCTCCACTTCGGCGACTTCGGAGAACGCAAGCGCGCAATGTTGTTTAGTAGAATACGCCGACTTCTACGGCCAAAACTCATTGGTCGATGACTTTGCGACGCTGAAATCGCGCTTGGACGACGTGGAGCACGCTCTCGGTACTAGCGAGGAGCTCTATAAGACGCTCGAAGACTCCCTGGTCACTGGCAGCAAGCTGATTGACGTCGTGAGCATGAGGAACGAGGAGATAGAAGAGGCGCATGCTTGCGTAGATATCCTGGCTTCTTTAATCGACAGGACGTCGGTATTGACTGCGCGGGACGTGAAAGAGCTATGCAAAGAAGTCACGGTACAGACTGGCGATCAGTACGGTCTACTGATGAGAGAAAACGTCGAATTGAAAGCTTCGAATGACATGTTGCGGCACGAAATTGGCGACCTGAAGAGCAGCAATTCTGAATTTCCTCGACTGGTCGTCGAGTTGGTCTCCAACGATTCCCAAACCGATTTGGACTTGATGCCAGATCACAGGCAGCAATTAGTCGACTTGAGTTTCGAGCTTTCCGAAGCTTATCAGACGATCAAGGCGCTGAAATCTAAACTGGAAACTGTCGAGCGCGAATCGCACGCGCTCGAGGACATCAAAGATCTTTTCCTGCGAATGACCACCGAGACTAGTCAACTTTACAAGGAGCAATTAAACAGTTTGCGAGAGAATCACGAAAAGGAAAAGGTGTCGAACAAAAGGGATTCGAAGACGTGCAGCACGCAGATTTACGGTTGGGCAGGCATAATCGAATCGACCGAAGTCATGCGCCGAGAAAACGAACAATTGATTAACACCGTGATTCAATTAAGAGCTGAAATAGCTGCGGAAAAAGACAACCAGTCCAACGTCGCAGAACTGCAAGAGCTCGTTATGATCTTGAGCTTCCAACAGGACGAGAACGAGCGAAAGTTAGTCAAAGAAGTGAGCGACAAGATCAGCTCAAGTTACGAAATCGAAATTGGGGACATGCGGGAGGAAATTCGAACGTTGCGACAGGATAACGAATTGCTGAGCGATGGCGTTGAGCAGTTGCGAGCTTTGGTGAACATTAGCGCGGAAACCAATTCGTTTACCGATGTAACGTCCGCGTCGCGAATCGAATTAAAGAGCGTCGATTCTTGCACGACCGTGAACTGCGTCGAACAATTGAAATCGCTGTGTCAAAGCCTCGTGGAGAATTTGAAGCAGAAGAAAGCCAACTTCGAAGACCGTTTCGAGTTGATGGTTAGCCTCGAGAAAGATCTGCGGACGTTGATGAAGGAGTTCATGGACTACAAATGGTCCTCGCAGAACGAGCACCAGAGATTGATGATCAGACACTCCGACTTGCTGACGCAGAACGAGGAACTCATCAATTGTTTAGGGCAGTACAAAAGCATCAATGAGAATTTGCTCAGGGCGCATTACGATTTGGAGAGGGCGAAGACGTGCATAAGTCATGAACATCAGAATCTGCTCCAGGATTACTTGAAACTGCAAGAGAAGCTCAACGCGAAGGTACTGGGGGTCGAAAGAAGTATGAACACGATTCTATTCGGTTCGGATTTATCCGATGCGGATCTTTTAAAGATCGAGAATATTAGCTTGAAGAAAGAGAACGGGAAGTTGCGCAAGGAAGTCGACAACCTGCTGGCGCAGCTGAACAAGGAACACCTGGAATGTTTAAAATCCTTGCAGGCAGGCAAAACATGCGCGCAATGTCAAGAGGCTCTCGAAACGGTGAAGAAACTCAACGTCGAATTGAATCTGTTAAATTCCGCGTCTGTGATCAAAGAGCACGAAATTGTGGAGTTACAAGAACAACTGCAACGCTCGAAGGATTTGAACGGCGAGAACGACGATTTGAGAAGGGCCGTAGATTCTCTGAATTCGCAGTGTAAAGAAATGCGAGAGGAACTGCGCGAAGGTGAGAATCTCAGACGACGGACCGAACAGGAAAATGTCAAGTATCGAGAGGAAATTAGAATGTATCAAAGCGCTATCGAAAAGATCGCGACGATTAAAGAAAAGTATTTCGAATTGGAGGTAGAAGTAAGGACACTGCGCGCTGAACTATCGCAGAAGGACCACGTGCTCAAGACGAACGCCACGATGACCGAAGAGCTGCAGCATTTCGAATCGCAGTTGAAAACAGCCACCGACATTAAGGATAAAGTCCAAGCCGACTTTGATAATTACGTCCGCACGAATAGTTTGCTCCAGCAGACGCTGAGCACGCAAAACGGCAACCTGGCGGAGGAAGTGAAAGAGCTTCAGGACAAAAATCAAGATCTGGAGGAACAATTGGCGAGAATGGTGTTGACGCAGACCAGCTCGAAGACGGAGTTGCTTCGGGTGGTGAACGAATGCGCCAATTACAAGCTGCAGCTGGAAAGCATGGCGAAGAGAATCGACGCGCATCTGAAGGAGCACTTGGAGTTCAAAAACGCTGCCGACGATGTCAAGCGTGACATGCAGGCGGAGATCGAGAAACTGCGCCGGCTGCTGGAGTATCAAAACGTGTCCGTGGACGAGATCAATGTGGCCGATTGCAGCGCAGAGAAACTGCGAACGTTCATAAGCGCGAAGGAAATAGAAATCGATTGTTTGATGGGTCAGAAGTTACAGGCGATGGCCGCTTTAGGACAAATGAATCCTTGCAAACAGAGGACCTCGGACGAGTTCAAGGTTCATCTGCAATTGCGGAAGAACTCCAGAGACTTGTGAGCATTATTCGCCGATCTCATTCGATCGTTTTCGACGAGTTCTTGCTTTGTTTAGGAGTGCCGGACGTCCGAGTCGTTCGTCGCAAAGCAAACACGATCCAGGCACGCATTGCAGGTCGGCGTCCATTCCGAGGATGAGCAAGTCGGCCAAGAAAGGTATATCATACAAATGATTTGCAATTATACTGCTAAAATGTAATGTGTAGTCCTAGCGCCTTTGAATCCCGATTTGCCCGTTCGCCAAGCAGGTAGTAAGAAGACA